>PVHP010000937.1:17619-106835 GCA_004024765.1 Zapus hudsonius | reverse complement strand
GATCCAGACGGCCCACGGAGGAGGATATCCAGCTGATTGGGGAAGGGGAGGGGGGCATTGAGGAATTGGGGATAACAACTCATTGTTTACCCACTGAATAATGTAACTCATTATGGACAATAAATATATATTTAAGACTTAAAAAAAAACAAAAAACAAAACAAAACAGAACAAAAAAGATCAATGCCCCATTTTGAGGCAATTTTTAAAGATCCTGAGAAAGGATCAGGACTACTAAGGCAATTTGATTATTGTCCACTAACAGGACACACCACTTCTGTCAGTTTGTAGTCTATGCATGACTTAGGCAGCACACATGGAACACTGTAATGAGAGAAAACATTTCCTCTTATGTTTAAATGTGGGACTTTACAGCGACACCTATTTTTTGAATACTTTCCTTCATTAAACTAGCTTTATCTTTTCTGGGTTATATAAATTAATACATTTAAGAGCATCTGGTTAATGCAGCTAACCAAATCTTATATTTGACACATTAAAAATTTCATATGCTCTAGCAACATGAGTTCTGTGTATCTGCCTTTTAAAACTTGAAGTGTGATATTTACAACGCCTCCCCGCCATCATTATCCCCAGCAGCCAATAGGTGGAAGCCACCCATCAAGAGATAAAGAAAATGTGACATATAAACATAAAGGAATAATATCTAGCTTATAAAAAGAAATCTTGTCACATGGTACATGGGTGAACCGTAGGGACCATATGCTAGTGAAATAAGACATTGCTGAAGGGGCAGAGGCAGGAGGATCAGAAGTTCAAGGCCAAACTGGACTACATAAAAGGGCAAATAGTGAGTCATTCCACTCACGTGGTGTCTAGAGTAGTCATAGAAACAAAGTAGAAAGATGGATGCAAGAGAAAGAACGAATTAGTGTGAATGTATATAGTTGTAGTTCTGCAGGATGGAAAAGATTTAGAGATTTGTTGTACAAGCTGAATACTCCTTATATTATTAAGTGTACATCAGAAACAGCTAAAATGATAAATTTAATACCACTTTTTTACAATAAAACCCCTAGAACAACCAAACCATGTAAATCAAGAATTTGTGCCGGGCGTGGTGGTGCACGCCTTTAATCCCAGCACTTGGGAGGCAGAGGTAGGAGGACTGCCGTGAGTTCAAGGCCACCCTGAGACTACACAGTGAATTCCAGGTCAGCCTGGACTAGAGCGAGACCCTACCTCGAAACCCTCCCCCAAAAGACTTTGTATTTCTACCTCTCCCAGCTAAAAACAGCAATGGCAATTGTTAACCTGTCATTTCTAGATCTTTTTATAAAAGGGATACACATAAGTTTTACAATTCTTATGCTTGCCTTCCTCAACAGAATGCTGTGGTCATCTTTCCATGCCAGAATGAGATATTTGGTAAAAGTAGCACCATACATCTCAGTCTTCATACTCCCAAAGGAATGAAAGGTTTTTATAATAAAAATTTAAATAATCACATTAACAAATATTTCCTAAATGCACAGAATTCTTGGCCATAAGGGAATATTACTGTACTATGACAATTAAGGTTATTCATCGTAGAACAACACAACACGTGAACTTGGGAGTCCACAGTTTTGGTGAGTCAAAGGTAACTCCCTGGGACTGCATTTTCAGAATGCTTAAGGACAGGAATGATTTAGAGAATGTCAAGAGGAGGATAAGAGTATTTCAAAGGTAGGAAAAGGTAGATAAGCCACACAAAACTACAGTATATATGAGTGAAGCTACCAGGTCCACACATACTTGTGTCCCTATGTACTAACCAAGCTGTCACATGTAATACTCTTGTCAGCCCCACAGCTGAAAAACATTTTAATTTCTACTTGACTGAGGTAATTCAAGATCAAAGTTGTTATGACAGTGAATTATCTAAAGAAATAACAAAGGACAGAGAAGCTGTAGCATCATAGGGTCACTACAGACTGAAGATGCAGCCTGAATATTGAGAGCACACAAGGCAGGCCAGTTAGAGCCCTGCGGCTTTCTAGAGGGAGAACGGACAGTCACTGTGCCTTCCAGAGGTAGATCGGGCAGATGGGTTAGTTCCTGGGAGGAAACAGGTTACTGACGAGTATGGTGACCATATGACCAGGTGCAAAGGACAACCCCAATGTGCACCAGCTGTCTTAGAGTACTCAAACGTCTACACTAATGTCACAGACTCTTTGGTGACAAATTAGGAACAGAGCTGAGCATTTGCACAGCATGGTGTCCATGTGAACAGAGGATGGCTGATAGGAGAAACGGATGCAGTAAAATGACCAGTAATTTTCAGTCCAAACGGCTGGAAATTAAATCTCAATAATGGAGAAATGAAAAAAAAAATGGGAAAAATGATGACTTTAGTTTGGAATTCTAACGTCCTGGCAGGAAGTTTGTGTTGCTGTGTAGTGGATTCCAAACACGCAGCTGCATACAGCTGCCCATGTGGAAGTGATTATAGATATGAAAGGGAAGGAGGCTGGCCAGGGCCTGGAGCACAGGAATCCCCTCCAGCTGTAAGCATCAACTGCAGTTAAAGGCAGTTCTGTAATTGCCTGATCATCTTGAGCCCAAACAAAATTACCAACTGTCCACACAGAGTGCGGTTTGAAAGTGGCTGGTCAGAAACCAAAGGGCAACTTTGCCACCCACTTCCTGCTTATCACTTTAAGACATTGTCATCAATCTTACTGTGGCAAATGTGAACTCCCGAGTGTAATGCTATGTATTCTCAATCCAGAACCCGAGTGACTGATGCAAGGATGACAGGTCACTTGTCTATATTCTGTCATTTTCCTGTATACTAATACATATTAGCACATTAGCATAAACAATTGTGTGATGGTTTACATTTCTTATCAACTTGTTAGAGCTGAGAATCAAGTGTGAGGGACTATGCAGATTAGGCTAATTAAGTGGGAAGATCCAATCTTTACTCCATTTAATGAAATTTATTATTTTGGATGAAAATTTTAAAATAAAAAAAATTAAAAACAAATACCTTATTAGAAAGGCATCTCCATTTATTTTATTTGCAAGTGGGGGGGAGGGAGAGAGAAAATGAGTGAATAAATCCAGGGCCTCTTGCCACTGCAAATGAACTCAGACACATGTGCCACTTTGTAGACATGGCTTTACATGGGTACTGAGGAATCAAACCCAGGCCACCAGGTTTTGCAAGCACCTTCAAGAATGAGCCATCTCTTCAGCTGCCCCCCTTCCAAAAATAGCAATTTTAAAGTAGATCATATGTGTCTTTATATAACCAATGACAAATGGCTTAGTTCTCTGGGGTTGCATTAAATTTAGGTAGGAGAAAATAATTCAGGATAAAGAATCTTTTCAAACAATTACAAAGGATTCACAGCTTGAACAGTTAAAAGACAGAGAACAGGACCAGACATGGGACACATACCTGTAGTCCCAACACTTGGGATACTGAGGCAGGATACCTACCGAATTTGAGGCTAGCTTGGGCTACAAATACAAAGTAAGACCCTGTCTCAAAAACAGAAATAGTATACCAATTTGGCTACAACTCTGAGAAGTAGACAGTATTTTTTATACATGCTTGGAAAAGAATTCTATGTGGGCACAGTTAAGGATTCAGATTCATTGCCAGACTGTGAAATGAACTCAGGCGGTTGTGGGAGTTGGCAAATAAAGATTGTATTACTCAAGGCAACCTGTTTTTCTAGGTCGACACTGGGTCTTTCAAATAGAAACCTATGTTTAGTAGTCACCATGGCAGCTTATTCTCTCATGGTAAAGCACATCAGTAATACACTCTGGAGAGCACATGATTTGGCAGAATCTTACCAAACACTATGGTTGACATTACTGTCTTAGATTAATGTAAGACAGACACATAAATAAGAGTTAGGATAAAAAACAAAAACAAAAATGAACTGTTGGTTGATGGTCAGGTTAGTTGATTGCCCACAAAAGAAAAAGAACTCAGTGGAGTTTTTTCCAACCAATGGGCTCAGCTTAAGTAGACTATTTTCCATAAGCATCCATACTCAGGTCCATACTAAGAACTACAGACAGAATTTTAACCAAAATGGTTACACTTGTTTAAAACTCACCACATAAAGTGTTAGGATATATTGGAACATTTATAAACTGCTGATAGGAATATGAAAAGGTACAACTTTGGAAAACATTGTGGAAAATGCTTTAAAAAATCTAAACCATATGAGGCAAGCATTCCACTCTTACAACTTATCAACAAGAAATGAAACCATATGCTCAAAGACCTGCACATGAAAGTTCACATTACTTTATTTATAAAAGCCAAAAGCTAGAAACAATCCAGTCTGTCAACAGGTGATTAGACGAACAAACTACTATATGCACAGAGAAAAAAGTACTTAGCAATTTACAGGAATGTATTTATTACTACTTGCAATAACAGATACCTCTCCAATTGTGATGAAGGAAAGCAAGTAAGTAAATAAATAAATAAACACTTAAAAAAGTAAACTGGACTGGTGAGTGCTTGCCTGGCAATGTGACAGTAAGGTGGTAACTTTGGTGAAGGATTACAGAGGCATGAGGAATCTTTTGGGGGAGGTGAACATACATACATTGCATTTGGATCTCACAAGTAAATTCATTCATCACACACCGATTATTTATTGTTGTCAATTATAACTTAGTGAAACTGTTAAGGTTTAACCAAGATCTATAAAAACCTTTGGGAGATTTGGTTAACTTCACACTTTTAGATGTTAATATCAAACTTTCTTAAGTTCAGTTTCAGAAAGAAAAGCTGTTTCACTGAAAACTTTGGCTCATAACTCCATGTAAACTGCAACATACAACAAATTACAATACACTGTTCTATTTTCATAAAAAGGCTTTCATACTGCTATAGGTAATGTGTAGACTCATATTCACTTATGTAATTAAATCAGATATCAAAACTTACATGCAAGAATAAACTTGTTTCTTGTCAACATCCCTGAAATCCTACTGGCTCACAACATTTTTTTCCTATGAATTTATTGATTGTCTTTGGACAAGTTGAGACAGTCACTTTTGCATTTGGTCTTCAACTATCTAAGGGAAGAAAAGATGAAAGAAAATGGGACAGTCTTTAAACACTATTTATTCTATGCAGAAGAATGGGACTTTACATTATGCATGTATCTTACTGAAACTTAAAAATACATCAAGTTTTAGTTTCATTTGACTTTCAAGTAAACAGGTAGAGTTCTAATTAACAGAAAAATCCCGTTGAATTAAAAAACATGCTATTTTTACTTTTTGTCTGTGTATGTATGCACGTCATTTTCTGAGGTAAGGTCTCACTCTAGCCCAAGCTGACTTGGAACTCACTCTGTAGCCACAGACTGGCCTTGAACTCAGTGATCCTCTTACCTCAACCTCCCTGGTGTGCCACCATGACTGCCTGATGCTATTTTTAATAAAACTATAAAAAATAGATTAAATCAGAGTCAATGAAGCTTAGAATAAGTGCCACAAAACCCCCAACTTTCAAATGCTAACAGTCTAAATTGATTTGAGAAAAGTTCAATATCAATATTGCTGCTCCTGCTCCCCAAATGAAACTTTATTTTCGGTAAGGTGGTGGTTGTAGTAAATACTTAAGTCTTCACACTAACGAGCTCTTGCAACTGAAATTTCTAGAAGTGCTCTGATAACCATCTTTTGAGCACTTAAATATTCAGTAAGCACATTCAACATTAAGATGTGAAAAAGGTAAACTTTGGGGCTGGAGCTCAGTGGGTGGCAAGCGTGGCCCGCTCAACTACCAGCACAGCCAAAACAGAACAAAACTCCACGTTCCCAGCCCTTCCTGCTTCTTCCCCAAATTTGAAGGTGCATAACACAAAGCACTTCAGTATGGTTATCTTATTATCCTAAAAACTCCTTCCTTTGAAAATGAAAAAATACAGCCACAGATGGAAACTCTTATCAGCACAAGCCCTCCTTTCCCCATCCCGTGCTTCTTTGTGTAACTGTATTTATACTTGCCAAATGTGGACAGCAAGAGCAGGTCACCCAACAAGTATTCTTTGCTTCTTTCCATTTTGGCAGTTTTATTGCAGCTCACCCTTCAGTAGAGAGAGCTGATTGCCAGATGTCTCCTGATCTTAAGTACCGAGGACAGGGAATTATTTCATGAGGTAGTTCCGTTTTAAAGTGTTCTATTTCACATTACTAAGTGTAAGAGGATCCATTTGATGGCATTCAACATGCTTATTCACTATTACTGAAGGGAGGAATTTATCATATCCAGATTTAGAAAACTATTTAAACAAAGTATTTTTTTTGTATATTCTTGTCCAGATAAAAGCAAATGGTCTAATAAAAGAACTGACCTCAATCCATTTTCACTTGTCCGAGAATTCCTGAATTTTCAGACTAGATTACTGTTGTATAGCAGCATGCTGCACATAGACACAGAGGAAGTATATAAACACCAGCAAGGTACTGAACTTTGTCCCTGTGGATGCCCTGTAAACACTGTAAGATGTAGGCTCACTGTTTTTCATCTAAGGAAGACCTCACCCATGTCAACACTTCTATTACCTGGAAAGATAAACCATCAATTTTCATCCTTCACAGAAATCACCTCTGTTATAAATTTGCCAATTAAATAATTTTAAATGAAATATCTTCCTAGGAGAGAACAGGGGTCCACAGGGTCAAGAAATTCCTGGAGTCTTCACTATGGAATATCTAAGGGAATTTGAGAGCTGTGACTCACTGTTAGTACTTTTTTTGAGATAGTCTTGCTATGTACCCCAGGCTGGCCTGGGACTCAAAATCCTCCTGCCTCAGCCTCCTGGGCACGTGGGGTTACAGTTGTCAGGCACCATGCCCAGCTCCTTAAGGTGCTACTTTAGGTAGTTTAGTCTTTGCATTTTTGTTAAAAAACAAAACAAAACAAAACAAACAAACTGCTCTGGGGGAAAACAAAATCAAAAAACCTATCAGTTGACTAAAAAGCTGGCCATAAATAGCTTAAACTACATTATCTAATTCTTTTAAGTTGCATTTTTTTCATCAAGAAACAGATTGAAGCTATCAGTGATTTTCTTCTTAGCAGTGTTATGGAGTACAACAAGTTAACCAACCATAAATATAGAAAACTACTATTGTAATTTTCCCTTTACCCTGGTAATCAGTGCAACAAGTACAGGACCACCTAACAGTTCGTAGTATATAGGAAGAAAACAGTCAATGAAGGGAACCAATGTGGTTAATCAGCATCTATACAACTGATACACAATGTATCTCCACAAACTGAATTCTCAAATGTTATTTCACAAAATCAATGACCAAAAACCTGGTTTAGTTACTAAGGTTTACTTACTTGGTTTAGTTACTTAAGTTTACTACCTACTTACCACTATGTAAACATTCAACAATAAACAGTCTTGAAGCAGCGGATCCTACTTCTTCCACACTGAACTTTTCTAATAGTAAGTAAAATATATACAATATATGCTACAACACACAGCTGACTTGAGCCGCACAACTACCTTATATAGTGTGTGTGTGTGTGTGTGTATATATATGTAATTTGAGGTTCTGATTACTTAAATATTTTGAATTTTACATTCTTTGATATATTTTTATATATACTGTAATGTGATATTTACTCAAAATAACCACCAATTAAGTATGCTAGCACATAAAACTCATAAAATATACAGTATTAAAAAGTCATACTGCTAATATGTAACTAAAATAGTTTAGTAAGATGTGCAAAAATGCAGCTTAGAATGCAGAAGTGGAATGAAACATAGCTGCATATTTGGAGGGAATGTAGTGTATGATTGTTCAAAAATAGTATAACTTACAAATTGGAAAAAAAAAAAAAACCTAAAACCAAAACTAAAACCTAAAACCGGTTGGTAAGTACTGTCTTCCCCTCCATCCCTGGTGCAAGGACTTAACCCATGACCTTGTATGCTATACAGCACTCTAGCCTGGGCTACATCTCCTTTCACTGTCTTCTGAATTATAGCATAAGGCTTACTAGAAGGGATTAAGGGAAACCAAGTCATGGTACTTTAAGTCCCACAAGGACCTGCTAAATTTAAACACATCTGTTAGAAAAAAATCAACTGACACAGAAATATATATCTTTGGGGACCAAACACAAAACAACCATCTCTTACACAGTGAGTTTGAAGTTAACATGAAACTCCCTGGGAAATCAAAGCAAAATGTAACCGAAAGTTTGCCCAGAATCACATGGAAAAAGTATCCAATCATGTTAATGGCCATGTCTACTACTACAGGATACCTCAGGTATCCTTTTACTATCTACATATAATAAATCAGGAGGAAACGATATCTTAAATTGTTAAGGGATACCTAAAGTATATCAAACCAATAGAAAAAGAAAGTAATTACATTTTTACTTTTTCACACTATCTGGGGTAATCATGAAAAAGACACAGAAAAACCTAATAGTACTTAGTATAGAAATCAGTCAATAGAGTGAAACAATGTGGTTCACAGTACCTATATGAAAAAGCACAATATTTTCCATTAATCAGATGAACTAAAATAATCATTTTTTTCCACATTAACAAAAGGCAATGAACAAAAACAGAGAAAACATTTAACATTAAAAAAAAACAAGGGGGAGGAATATGAAAATGCATATTTTGTACTTTGCTCAGGTTTGTTTCTAAACTTACAGAAATTGTCAAGGTTATACTAGTGTTGCTAAACTCTACTTTGACTAAAATTTAGCTTCCAGTAATTTCTACTCATTTTGAGAAAAGTTACTTTTATTCAAAAAACATTGCTAGAAAATATACTTGAGGATTTGAAAACAAAAACAATTTTGGTAGTTCATCCTTTAATCTGGTATTTCTTGAAATTCATTCACTTAAACATGCATTTATTTGAGTTTGTCCAATAAGAATAGTGAACTACTTTTCAGACTGGTGACTATTGGGGTAGCTCAAAACACACCATAGGGCTGAGAAGTGACAGTGAAGCATTGAGCACTAAGTGCGACACCTTTATCACACCCCTCCAAGGCTCAGGGTCTATTGTGGAAGAGATGACAAAAATGTAGGAGCCAAAGGAAGAGTAAGGACTGCTTACAACGTAATCTTCAAGATGTAAAATGGTTTTGATATTCAGGACTTAACAGTACCTGACACCTACTTACAAGACCTTCATAATAGGAGGAAAAGATGATGACATTAATATCAAAGAGAGAATAATTGGAAGAAGGAATTCAATGGCAAATAGATTTGAGAGGGGAAAATGTGGGTGGGGTAGGGAATTATTGTGGTTTATTGTCTATACTTATAGAAGCTGTCAATAAAGTTTTAAAAAATAAAGAACAGCGAGCTAAAGAACCCAGAAACATTTTAGAATAGTATTTATGCAAGTATCAGTCCTAAACTGAACATATGGAATGAGGATCTTATACAGTGTAATACTGAAAGTTCTGTATACAAAGTTCATTACTCTGAATGTGAAGATGCCATTACCAGTCATCTGGATGAACTTGTGACAAACTCCCTTTGTTCAATTTGTGTGTTAAATTTGGGGACAAATAAAAGCCTTTAATTGTCTTCTACACCTAAACCTCTGATCCTGCAGTTTCATTACTATTACCTTCTAAAATCACTTACTGCCAAAGTTGACCACTTAAAAATTAAAATGTATTTTACAGTTATTCAATTTATATCATCAGTCCAGGAATAGTGGAGCTTATAGAATCTGATATCAGGGTAAAATTCACAATATAATTATTTTAAATTATATTCTGGTGAGCATAGGGTCACTACAGGCTTACAGAATCAGACAAGCCTTTGTGAAGATAGGTAACTATGCTGTGATCCATACAGTATTTTTTGCTGACTGATGAAATTAAAAGCAAATTTAATTCTGTATTTTCATTTTCGCAAACTAAATGTTTACATTTTCTTAGCATGTATTTCTTTTATAATGGAAGGCACTTCAGGGTAAGATAGATGAAGGCTAAGAACCACAGACCTGGCCATCAATAATTACTTCCACTGAAGCATTTTCCTTTTGACTCCCTTCAAAATGACTGTGTGCTGTGTTGGGGATTGAACTCAGGGTTTGCTAGGCAAGTACTCAACCACTGAGCTAAGTCCCTAACTCCTGATGCTATCGTTTAACAAGATATATTATTACTATTATTATTTAGTTTTATATTACAGAAGTATTTTAGGGATTGATCAGGTTTTAAATTTTTTTTTCAGTGTTGGGGACAGAACCCAAGGGTTTTTTTTTTAATATTTTATTTATTCATTTTCAAGCAGAGAGAGAGAGAGAGAGAGAGAGAGAGAGAGAGAGAGAGAGAGAGAGAGAAAGCACCAGGGCCACAATCTTGTGGGTCTGGCTTATGTGGGTCCTGGGGAATTGAACCCAGGGCCTTAAGCACTGGAGGCAAGTGCCTTAACCGCTGAGCCATTTCTCCAGCCCAGAACCCAATGTTTTGAAGCACAGCTAGGCAAGCCCTCTACCACTAAGTTATACCCTTCCCCCCAATATCAGTCTTAAATCTAACATGTAAGATTAATAAAAAAGGTGTAATGTTATTTGAGGCAGAAATGAGATTAGGGTTTAAGTCACTTGATATTTTAGTGCTATTATCTTAGATACCTTAGATGAGACTGGGTGATATGGCCGTAGACATCTTATTAGATACCTTAAAAAATCCATTTTTTTAAAAAATCTGTGATTTAAAATAAAAACAGTACTATATTTGAAAAAAATATGATGAAAAGTTACCTAGTACTGAACATGTTAACAAATTAAATCCATTTTAAATGTTATCACTAAATTTCCAAGGGATATCAAACAGCAAAAATCTCAGCCCTAAGTTTCCTGATGCAAAAGGTAGTCAAATCCTAATATGCACTGTTTAAAAACCAGCTTTATAGAGTCTGAAGCAGTATCTGATTCAATTGTAGGTGGTATTTAATTGGGTCGACCACTGAACACTTCAGGCATTACCCTTTCATGAAATAGCACTTAATCTCTGTTGGAAACTAAGAATTGTTAAGACTTCCAGTGCTCCATAAGGTTCTGTAATAAGTGTCAAGAAAATCCATTGAGTAACTGTACCTTATATGATATATCTATAACCGATAGTATCTTCAAGCTAGAAATGTTAATTCAATAGACAAACTTAAAAACAAAAGCCCATATTTGGATTATAATGTATGATGGTCTTTATTTACAAATTTATTGGCAAAAAAAGGGGAGAACTTTTAAACAACTTCTTAATACAGGGCACCGAGGCTGATCCTGTCAGAGTGAAGAAGTCCCATTTTAAGTGTCCATCTAATAGTCCAAAGATATACAATACTGAATCTGCATATGCAGTTTCCTTTATCAAGTACAGTATTCACCTTGTTCACCTTTTAGGCAGTCTTTAAAACATAAATACAAAGGAAATCACTCATTAAAAACTGTATCAAATGAAAAGAATTGTAAATATGAATTTGCTGTTCTTGGTAATAACACATGCCCAATGAAAACCAAAAGCTGGAAAAACAATTATACTTCCTACTACTCCAGTGGACCATCACAACGATCATTTTCTGTGATGACCATATTTAATTTGTCATGAACAACTCTGGACTTACTTATGAGGTGTAGTCAAAGTCAGAAGAGAAGATGTAGGGAGAATACTCCAGAATCACCTTGGGAAATAAACATCCTGTTGACTCTAGGTGGACAGAATTAATATAGTCAATTTCAACTCCTACTGGGCTAACTTTTTTCATGGCCTTGTTTGGTTGTCATTCTTCTAAATCAAGTGTGTTTAGTTCTTCTTCTAGTTCATCCAGATCCTCCCCAGTGAAGAGATTTTCATCCACAGGAACTGCATCTAGGGCTCCACTTTCCTGCCCTTCGCCTTCACTGTCCTCATCCAAATCACTTCTTTCTCCGTTTGTAGCAGTACCTCCAGATGCTTCACTTAATTTGTTTTCTAAAAGGAAAAATTGAAATCAGTAAGGCCTAGAAACAAAACACCATTTCATGGCAGCACATGCAGGGCAGACTGTTTTCTTTTTTCCCCTTTTCCAGAAAATCCTTCTTTGGGACCAGTCTTCCTGTTTCTCAGCCCTTCTGTACCAATTATCTATGTCCACTATCAAATTCTATGTCTTTGGAGACACTTGAGGGCAAGATGAATCCTGTGTACCTTCCATGAGCTAGTTTTTTAAAAAATTTTTTTTATTAGTTTACAAAGACAGGTTTAATTATGTTATTTTAATATAACTGTAGCTGAGTTTTTAAATAGTTAACTTCCACATACTTTGAATAAATGGTTACAGAAGCAGAGAATGTCTATGAGCTGCTATGTGGCTTTTGACTTTGCATACAGTTAATCCTCACCAGCTGTAATGCTCTGGGAGGGGTGGGATGCCACCTCGTGTGTGTGGGCTTCAAGATCTACGAACAGCTTCTGCTGAGAGCCATCCATAAATGAAAAAACAAAGATGCTGTCTTTTCTTATTTAATGACATTTACACAGGAACAATTTTTAACAGTTGTGTTTAAACTTCAGATACTTTAAACATTTCTGATTGTGTCTTGAGGACTATAATCTGTAACTGTGTCTCTCAGCCAAAGCCCCACTGCTAACAGGACAGATCCGTCTCCATCTGGGAACACAACAGTACCAGCAAGCTCAGGTCTCAAGTCAGGCCAGGCCTGCAGGTTATAGCTTATAGGTTTACATGGTAAAAGTTGGGCTTACGAAATTTTCCTATCTTAGCTTTTGCCTTAGTTACTATTCTTTCTGCCTTTCCCCCCAACAGCAAGTATTTTTGTAATTTTTAAGGGCAGATAATTTTAGTCTTCAAACCCTCACTCAAGGTTCAATTAGGTATAAATTAAACTAACAATTTTTATTGGAAAGACTGCCTGGATAGCATTTTCCCTATTCTCCATTTTTTAAAAAATTTATTTGCATGTGCGTGTGTGTGTCCATGTGCATGCCAAAATGTTTTGCCTTGGTGCTGCAAACTAACACCAGACACATGCACCACTTGTACTTTACAGGGGTGTTGGGAAATCAAACTCTGGTTTGTAGGTTTTGCCAGTAAGCCTTTAACCTCTGAGCCATCTCCAGGCCCCCACGTTCCCTTTTTCTTATACATGTTCATTCTAGTTCTGTGCCCTGTTCCTTTAACTCAGCTCCTTCCATGTTCTTTTCTCCTGTTATATCTTTTTCCTTGTCCTGAATATATGCTCAGGTTTCCCACAGCCTAAAATGCCTGACCCATGACTATGCATGCCTTTTTCTTACACTTAAGAATGGTCTGTATTCATTTTCTCTATTACTGCCTTCCTGATGAAGCTGGCACCATATCCCAACAATTCCTTTCCTAATGCCTAGTAGTATTTACAATTCTTATTCTATTTGTCTTTTCTGAAATTACTGTCTCTTTATTTTTTCTCTGAAGGTTTCAGTATATTTCAGTATATTTTCTAGGCACTTACACTTATGTTTGAGTGTGATCTAAAACGCTCTTCTATGCATTGATCAGCTTAGCTCATTCACTCAGATACCAATGCAGATAGCTTCTGCTAATGGTTACGAAGAATTCTAGAGAAGGCTACTTCTGATAAACAAAATAAATAAATAAATATCCCAAACTAATGAAGTCCCAAACTTGTTTTGGTCCCCTTTGAAGATGCTCAGTTAATACTTCCTTTTTTTTTTTTTTTTTTTTTAGTTAATACTTTCAATATACACCAGCAGCCGGGCATGGTGGCACACGCCTTTAATCCCAGCACTCAGGAGGCAAAGGTAGGAGGATTGCAGTGAGTTCGAGGCCAGCCTGAGACTACATAGTGAATTCCAGGTCAGCCTGGACTAGAGCGAGACCCTACCTCGAACCCCCCCCCAAAAAAATATATATATATACACCAGCCATTTATTCTTGCAGCTTCCCCTATTCACTGAGTTTATAGTTCATCAAATCATTTCTAGGACTCACACTTCTATGAAGTGTCAACGACCTTAGAATTCTGTGGAAGGCAGCACACTTACCATCTTTATCTGAAGCATATGTGCTGAATCTCTCAACACTGGCCACAGTGATACCCGTCTCATCTACATCTCTTGGGACATACAGGCTTAAATCTATGTCATTCACACTCACAGAATCATCAGCCTGTAACAATGTACAGAAAACAAAAGTTACATATACCTTAGTGAAACAAAAGTATCACTGGTTACATTTAAAAATACATGTCAACTATACACAAACAAAAAATATTTTCTATTAGTAACCCTGTCCACAAGCAATGATTCCTGCTGTTTATGCCGCCTACTCTTCTTTTAAAGCAACTGTCCTGTTTTGATGCTTTTCTTACCACACAATTTCAAACAAAAAAGCCGCTTCTTTTTAATTTTTGATAATTTTAAAGGGCAGGTAAGACATAGTTTTCATAGGTGAAGCATATAGCACTTAACTAATATACCAGGAACTGTCCCAAGTTCTATAAAAAGAATAGTAAATAGCCATGTGTGGTGGTGCATGCCTTTAATCCAGCACTTGGGAGGCTGAGGTAGGAGGATCACCATTAACTCAAGGCCAGCCTGGGGATTACACAATGAGTTTCAGGTCAGCCTGAGCTAAAGTGAAGTTCTACCTCAAGGAAAAAAAAAAGGTAAATATCAATTTATTAAGTCATCATTCTCACAAACTCGCTATGATGTGGGCTTACTATTGTGTGTTACTGCAGGTAGGGTGAGGCTGGGGTGTGAGCAGTCCTGATGGATATTCTTCCTCTGCTGCTGGTGCATCTCACCATGCTGCTTTATGGCTTCTTTCAACTAAGATGAGGACTTAAGGTCACAGCTGCTTCTTACCTCATCACCACCTGTTCCCTGAACGTAACGAGTGTCATCTGCTTCCTCATCATCGTCATTGACCAGCTCAGGACGAAACTCAAACACCTCACGGCCACTGATCTATTCAGAAAAACAAATTTATCAACTCAAGAAAAAAGTGAGACATTTCTTGGTCACAGATTTTAGACATATGCATAATTAAATAAGCAAATTCTTGCATTTAAAAATGGTAAGACAAGAGAACAAGGATAGATATGTGTGTTCAGAACATACCACCAGTGCTTTCCCTGCTTTGAAGTCGGCTTTCCTTCTTTCCATATCTTGTTCAAGTTTATCAATCTTTTCTTGTCTTTTCCTTTTCTTCCAGGCAAGAAAAGATTCTAGGGTGATTTTGGTAACATTTGGACCCAAGGCAGAACGCTGCAAAGATAAGAATTAAGTCACCTATAGCTGGGTTTAAGAGCAGTTTTTTATTAAGGCAATTCATTCTCCCCCCTAAGACATTAAATATGGATTTAACTAAGGCACTTTTACTTTATATGGCAATGAGCAAAATGAATTCCCAGAGACATAAATTCTTAAATCTATTATGCTGAGGTAGAAAAACTTCGTGAAACATTGTTTAAACATAATCACGAGTACTAAAAAGCACCCTCACAATACAAGTTTCATTTGTGTTCCTCAGGAGATGAGAGACAAAATTAAATAAAAAACACCAAGTGTTTCTTAAAGGTAAAAATCCCACTTTTTAAAACATTTATAAAACTTATACATACATATATATTTATATATACTGCTACCCTGATCTCCACAAATGCACACATGTACTGAATAAGGACACAGCAACCCAAGTTCACCTGACTCTAATGTCTACATTTCCTACTGTATATATTTTATCCAACATGTGACACCAAACATTCCCACTTAAGAACAAGTACTTTTGTGTTGGGGAGATGGCTTGGAAGTTTGCAAGTACTTGCTTGCAAAGCCTGCTGGCCCAGGTTTGATTCCTTATTACTCATGTAAAGCCAGATGCACAAAGTGGCACAAGCATCTGGAGTTCATTTGCAGTAGCAAGAGGCCCTGACATGTTCATGTGTGTAGCATTCTCTCTTTCTCTCTCAAATAAATATAAAAAAAATTAAAAAAAAAAAAAAGAACAAGTACATACAATCTCAGTAACAGCCACTTACAAAGCGTAGATTATCCAAAACAAGGCAAATTGGATGCAGTTTGAAATAAATGATGCTAAATCTAGTATTTCCAAAATCTCAATAACTTCATGTTTCCCTTAGTAGCTACAGTACCCAGAGAGTAGCTGAAACACTTCTTTAATCAGCCTTGTTCCACTCTAATGGAAGGGTACTTTGAGTCTAGAATAAGACACATAACAGAAAGGCTAGAGAGGGCCTGTCTCCTTCTATACACAGATTAATTAGTATAATGGTAAAAACAAATGTATCAAAGGAAAGACCTAACAGTTAACCAAGCAGCGAACTAAGAATTTTTATATAAGTCAGTCTTATAAAAACATGATTTACCATACATAGTACTTTAAAAAACCCTACACAATCCTGTAATTAATATTATGACTAGCTAATATGTATGGCCAAGTTCATATTTTTGTCAAGTTTTAGACACACAAAATAAGCAATTTAGGGAAAGGTCACTACCACACTGTTTCCCTCTCACAATATGCTATTGCCCCCAAGTGGTAAATATTAGAATTCACAGTAAATACTAGGTTCCCCTCTCCCACACACAATAGGAAAAGCATGCTTAGTTACCTCTCTTTCAATTAGATCTTCTAATGAAATTTCATCCTCTTTCTCCTCCTTCTTTTTGTCTTTTTTCAACACAAATCCTGGAGGAAGTGCATGACGATACATGCAATTGTCACCCCCTCCAGGGCACACCCAAAACCAGCCATACTTGTTATTTTCAATAGCTTCAAGAAAATGCTTGCACACCTAGAGAGACAGTATTATTGAGAAATTGTGTCTCAGTGTAATTCATTTCATTGGTAAATGCTTAAATATATGAGAAGTTAACATTCTACTCACATCCTAAGGGCTACTTATGTACGAAGCACCTTAATGTGCAGATATATGTATACTTACTTTTTAAAATACGTGATACAAAGCTAAGCACGGTGACTTACACTTGTAGTCCCAGCACTCAGAAAACTCAAGCAGAAAGTTGCCATGTATTCTAGATCAGCCTGGACTACATACATCCTGATTCCAAAGCCCAAACCAAACCTCTTAACATAAGAGCAAATTCCCTAAGCTTCCAACTTTAGATGTAGTAATTAATTAAGACTTTAACTTTTGTAAATGTCAGCACAAAGTCTGCAATGATAAGTCAACCCCTGGGTCTGACTCTTATTACTGTAAAACAATGATTTTTAGTTTGCTCTTTCCTAAAAACTAATAAAAAACAGTAATTCATAAACTACTTGGTGTACCTGACTGCATAGGAAACCTTGAACATCTGAGTCACAAGGGAACAAGGTTCAAAAAACAAAACAAAACAAAACAAAACTACCACCAACACAAAGAGTAATGACTGTTCAAATATGAACAGGTACAAAGTACAACTGCATTAAAGCTTCAGGTAATAAACCTTTGCAAATAAGGAAAACTTAAATAGTATTCCTGGAAAAAAAACAAGAAATGGGTGTGTATGAATTTAGCCTTTAAAATTTTTCTAGCATAGCAAGATTTCTCACTGAAACTACTGTATAGATGAATATAGATGGGCATGAATGGATGGTAGTGCATTCAACCTTTTGACATCGTATGTTGTCATCTACAAATATGTTGGGCCACATTCATCTTGGGATGTACACAGGGCACAGTCTAGAGGTTAGACATGCCTGATATAGGGTCTGAGAAATACAGTGAAAAAATTGATAGGTAGATTTCCTAGAATATTAAAAGGCACTTCCTACTAAAAACTCATTTTGGAATTCATATGTAACATTTTTAACCCAGTAACTCGAAAATTTTCCATATCATTAAAAAAAAAATCAAACAACTGTTAAGGGATTAACTGCTAGCCTCTGAGCATTATGCACAAAAACAAAATTATTCTTTTTGCTTGGCTATTATTTTTTTTCAGTATCTTCGTATGTAGCCCAGGCAGGCCTTAAACTCATGATCAACTACCTGCTGTGATTATAGACACATGCCACTATGCTATCCATATCTGAAAAAGTAAAATCACCTCCTGAAAACTGCTTTCAGTCAGTTTTTCACAACATTTCTGAACAAAGACTTTACTTGGTAAAACATTTTATAAATTCCAGTAATACAGTTTGATGTATTCTGGTGAAATGAAATGCTCTAAAAATGTAATAGGCCAGTAGAAAACAGCAATGAATACCTTTCCACACAATTCTCCCTAATAATAAATGCCACAGCAACTCAATTCAAGAAAAGGACATACTATTTGAGTTTTTGGTTTTTTCTTTTCCGCCTCACCGTGCTTCTTGTTCACTACTTCTTCCAGCTTTTTCTCATCCCAATTATCCATAGTATCTAAATGGAGAGAGACATGACACTGAAATACTTTGTCTCCAAAGCACTTATCTTCCTAAACAGGCAGGAACACTACAGTTAGACTCATGACAGTACACAGTTTTTATGAAACACCAAAGGTAGGCACATAATGCACTGTTAGATCAGGCACCAACACTTCCTGAGTAGCTTAGACAAACAGGATGGTGGTAGTGGAAGAAAGAGTGACATATAAAATCAGTTAAAATCTCTATTTTTTTCTCTTTATTTTTATTAAAATATTTTATTTATTTGAAAGAAAGAGCAGAATGGGCGCACCAGGGCCTCCAGCCACATGCAAATGTCTCCAGACACATGTACCACCTTGAGCATCAGGCTTTACGTGGGTATTGGAGAATCAAACTCAGGTCCTGCTTTGCAGGCAAGCACCCTAACAGCTAAGCCATCTCTCCAGCTGCCCCCCTCTTAAAAAAAAAAAAAAAAAAAACACAAAAAAACTTATTTTATTGACAACTTCCATAAATATAAATAATATACCATGATCATAATTCGCTCTTACCACCCTCTTTCTCTCCCTTCTAAATAAATCCCCTCTCCACTGAATCCTTTCTCCTTTCCAACTAATCTCTTTTTTATTTTTAGGTCATTTCCCCCCTCCTGTTATACAGGTATTGTGTAGGTATTGTCAGCCATTGTGAGGTCACGAATAGCAAGGTTAATCTCTATTTTTAAGCATCAATTACTTTAAAGGGATAACATGAACTTAAATTTTATGAAAAATAACAAAGCTAGATAATTTTTCTTTACAAACAACACTAAATCTGTAATGTTCACATCACTAAATATCTTAGCAACAAGACAAAAAAATTTTATTTTTAAGAATTTAAAAAGAAATACCTTTTTCAAGTTCTTCATCTCGTGCATCAATGTAAACACTTCGTTTTTCACATTTTCTCTCCAAAGTCAAGTCATGAGAGAACTTGCATTTATCTCCTTTTGTACACTGTCCTTGCTTGAAGAACGCACACACCACAGATTTGGGATCTGCACCTGTATCAAGTGGGATGGAATTCTACATCATAACATGCCACATTGCAAAGTGTACCTGGTATCTTTTTGTTAACTGGTTATTTTACATTCACTAATATGAGAGAAAACACTTAGAAGAGATTAAGGTATTTCTATGGAGTAAGAGGCCCCAAGCAAAAAAACAAAACCAGAAACAGAACAAAACCCCAAAATAAATGGAGAAATACTGCTAAAAATTTGTAACCTACAGTTTTCTATAACTATAGCCATGTTTTGACTTTCATAAAAGAATTAATCATCGGCAAGTAAACTAAAAATCTTAATTTTACCTCAAGTGTGGGGCTAATTACAAGACTTGCACAAAGACACAGCTGAAACACTCCAGCAAAACAGCCGGGAATGGTGGTTCATGCCTGTGATCTTGGGACTCAAGAGGCTGAGCCATGAGGATTGTCATGAGTTTTGAGCTTAGGCTACAGAGTCAGAGTCTGAGAAAACAAATGAACAACACATGAACTTTAAATCTGAACTGCCTCTGCTGTTTCAGTTTTACCTTTACTTATCTTTTGTGCAGCCACGACAGGTTTGAACAGCTCATTCAACTCTTGCAGTTCTTTCTTCTTGTCATCTTTCTTCAATTTCTTCTCAGCCTCACTTTGTGCTACCTGTATTCCAAGTAAATATTAATATTTGATTGTTTATGAAACTTTTTACTATAGAGTAATCGCTAGCCTAACAATGAGCTCTGTGTGTTTTCATATGTGGTCATTGCCTCCTCACTCAATGGCCTTGTGGTGTATATCAAATGTGTGGCTAACTGAAACAAAACTGAAAACTTTGTTAACAAATTCTCTTCTGTCCTATAAATGGCATCATGTCTGGGTAACAGCATATTCAGCAGCTCATTTTTTTTTTTCTAAAAAAACAAGAAAAAAGAAAAGGGGAGGGGGCTGGAGAGATGGCCCAGTGAGTAAAGACACTTGCTTGAAAGCCTGATGGCCCAGATTCAAATACCTAGTTCCCACATAGAAGGCAGAAGTACAAAGTGGCACATGCTTGGATCTGGAGTTCATTTGCAGTGGCGGAAGGCCCTGATGTGCCCATGATAACATTCTCTCTCTCTTGTCTCTCTCAAATAAATAAATAAAAATATTTTTAAAAAACAGCTCCAGAAACATATGGATATAAGAGATGTAAACATCCTGAATGTATAGTACCTCAATGATGACTGATAACCACCAGTACAACAGTGCCCTTGCTGAAAAACATTAGTCTAGATTAGTGTAGGACAATATGTAACACAGTTCTATAGGCACATATTTTACATACCAATGGCTAGAGAATTCATCTAAACATTTTTATGACAGGTAGAATGACAGAATGATGGAAAGACAGACTACAACTATAATAATGCAAACAGTATTTTGGGAACAAAGAATGGAAGAATTCTTTGAAGGACAAGAAAGTAATTCAGTAAGACCCTGTCAAAGACAAAGGGATAGGGAGAACCAAGATCTGAGAAGCATCCATGAGAAGTTTGGACTGTATTAATAGGTAAAAGGATAGAAGCTAGTAGTTTAAAGCAAGCAAGAAACAAGACCAGGTTTTATTTTATATATATGAGGCAGCAGCTTTGGGGAATAGACCTGGAATCCGGGAATGAAGGCAAAGAGTTGACTGCAATTGCTGTAAGATAACACAAGAGCTTAAATAAGTTATCAGGAGAAAGGATGGGAAAAGAGACAGCTATTTAGGAATCAGAATGGCAGACTATGTGGCTGGCTGAGCATGCAGTGTACAGGAGGAGTCCAGATTATCATATCGTTATGGTTGTTTCACAAGACAGGGAAGACAGGAGGAACAGGTTTCGGGACAGGAGACACTGAGTGTGAAATGCTTACAGAGCATCTGGGGTGGAGCTGGGTGCAGCTGCCTGGGACATGGGTACTGACTCCACTAAAACTAGACATGGGCTGGCTGGAGATAAAACAAACATAATCTAAAGAAATTGACAAACACCAGACAAGGGGAAGGGGAGAGGAGAAACCAGAATAGAAGTGTTCAAAAAAGAAAAGGAAAAAAAGGAGGGGAGGCTGGAGAGATGGCTCAGCAATTAAAGTGCTTGCTTGCAAAGCCTAAAGACCAGGGTCCGATTCCCCAGTACCCACATAAAGACAGATCCACAAAGTGCCACATGTATCTGGAGTTTGCAATGGCTGGAGTCCTGCATACCCATTTTCTCTCTTTTTCCCTCCCTCCCTGAAAATAAGTAAATTATTTTTTTAAAAGAAAAAAAAAATGTAGGTAAAGAATGGACAAATGCTATGCTTAGGCCAAAGACCTCTCAAGTTCTGACTTCAACTGCATAGTGAAGATATTTAAACAAAAAAAAAAGAAAAAAAGAAAAAAATTAATGATTTTCTTTTTAATAAAATCACCTCTCTTTTCTGATTAGAACTACCTCAACTACGTGAGAGCTAGAATGCATTGGAGGCCTGCCATCCTAGCACTTGGAGGCTGAGAAGAGGATGGCATGATCAAGGCTAGTCTGGCAGCTTGAGCTGCATATGGAGATCTGTCTCAAACAATAACCACTCCCCGACACATGCACTCTACCAAGCAGAACAGAAGCCAGAGATCAAGCTAGGCTAAATCAAATGTGGTTTGCTCCCCTACTTCACAAACATCCAATGGTCTATAAAGCACAGTTTTACACCGAAGATGGGCTACATGCTACAGAGTTGCAACTAAAATCACACCAACTAACACAATAGGAATGTAGTCAGTCCCTGGCTACCTTGTGTAGATGGGTGGAAGGTTACAGGGAAGAAATGGTATGGCGTAGGCTCTCTGGCACAATCCATGACAGACATCCTCCCATTCTCAGGTATACTGGGTAGAACAAGGTATCCTAGGTGGAGAAGTACACGGGAGAAAAAGCCTTCAGTCCCTGAAATTAGGCTTAGCTGTTACGGGGTGCTGTGGCACAAAAACTATGGGGACACACTTCAGACAGCTATGCCTGGGAGAGTCAGTCACCTACAGCACAAGGTCCAGTGTAGTACACCTCAGGCCTAGCTCTAGGAGCAAGAACTGCTGATAAATGTCCAAGTATTAAGTGATAATTAGATATTCTACATTCGAAGTTTGATCAGTTACGACAGAAGCATCTTAAGTATTATACTGCCATACCTAACTACCTCCACAAATTTTCTAGCTTCTTCAGGTGTATAAAATCCAAAATCACCACTCAAAATACTAACAAGAAAAACCAAATTGGGGGGGGAGCTTTCTTTTCTTTATATTTATGTATTTATTTGTGGGGAAGGAGGGAGAGGGAGAAGGAGAGGGAGAGAGAGGGAGAGGGAGAGAGAGGGAGAGGGAGAAAGAGAGAGAGAGAGGGAGAGAGAGAGAGAGAGAGGGAGGGAGGGAGGGAGGGAGAGAGAGAGAGAGAGAGAGAGAGAGAGAGAGAGAGAGAGAGAGAGAGAGAGAGAACATGAGAACATAGGCACACCAGGTCCTCTTGTACTGTAAACTAACTCTAGACACATGCACCACTTTGTGCATACATGAGTACCGGGAACTGTCAGATAGGCAGGCTTTGCAAGTTAAGTGCCTTAAACAGCTGAGCCATTTCCCCAGCTTCAAGAGGGCTTTCTTTGATCACTAAGGGTTAAATGTCTCCCATCGTACAACTAAATGCCAGTATCACTAAATAATTCAAGATCACATAATAAAGATGGGATTCATACTGAGGTCTGACTCCAAGGCTTGGCACACACACCCTTTGGAATCTGTGGGCAGTGATTATATGACCTCTCCAATGGTAACAGGTCCCTTTTTTATGAGCTATAATTTCCAACATAATGCAAATACTATGCAAAGTTAAACATAACATTGCTTATAGAACAATAATTTTTTTAAAACGTCATAATTCACAAGTTTAGTACAAATACAACCATCTCATTAGAGGCAGCGTATCTTGGTAGCAACATAAATTTTCTTTCTTTTAAAAATATTTTTGATCAATGGTTGTTTGAAGAGGCAAAAATCTAATGCAGAGCTGATGACATTTTCACTAAGCCAAGTTAAGTTAGCACTTTTAGACAGCCAAGTTTTTGGCTCTAGGATGAAGATATAAATTAATAAGCCAAATAGAAGGAAAGGGGTGCACAGATTTATAAAAATAGCATGGGAGAAACTGGCTTTAATAGGGTTAATAATCTCATAGACATTATTCTGATTTTCTCAGATGGAAAAAATCTGTGGTTAAATATACTTGAGAAATTCTCTTCTATGTTAAAAGTGTTGCTAAGAAAAATAGATGTGAATAAAGTATTCTGAAAATAAAGACCATGTCTAGAAAATCTTATAAAAAATTTTTGTATAGCAAAATAGAATTGAAACATCAACAATTATGTGCAATGATAACAAAAGGTATTTCTCATAAATTAAAAAGGGAAAGACAACAAAAATGTTTTGAATGGATGCACAGGACAGACAAATCTGTCAACTAACAACCATATGAGAAAACTTTGGACTAGAGAGAAAGCAAGAATCAATGAGATACACTACATTTACCACATGGGAACAAGGTACAAAACTACCCATTACTCATGCAATACAAAGGAAAATGTGAAATACTGTCCCTATAAAATGTGATCAAATCATTAAAATTATAAATCTTTTTCCCTGATCTAGAAAGTCTGCTAGGTAATTTATGGTATAGAAAAAAAAAAGGCACAAATACATTTAAGAAACATACACAAGGATATTTCTTATAGCATTTTAAGTATAAAAAAAGCTGAAAGTGAAGGGCTCTTCTGAACAGTGATATAAACAAATACAATGCATTCATGTGGCAAGAGCATGCTGCCATCATTAGAATTAAGTGGGAGTTTTATCAAAATGTCTTCGAGGAATATCTAGGAGCTACTGCTGTGTAAGAAAGGTAATGAAGCAAAAAGTTGAATGTAGCATTATAGCTTGATACTATTACAAGAGGATACTTATCTGTGACACGATGCTATATTCTAACCATAAGAAAGTACAGCAACTTATTTACCTGACGTGGATTTTGTTGACCAAATTTTACTTGATGAGTGACCGCCTTGATAAACTTCTGCTGCTTTGCTCCTTTCTTATTCTTTAGACCAAAGGTTTTGTCCTAAACAAGAACACAGAAATTTCTAAGCAATTTATATTATTATTTGTCCAGTATAAAAAAAAAACTATTCACACTCCTTATGTCACAGACATGTGAAACATTAAATCACCAGACAAGAGCAATATATGAACATATCTGCCCTCCAAAGCATCACCCAGGATTGTTCATAAAACATTCAATACACACTTAAACTATTACCAATAAATCTGTTACTGAGCTGATTTCTTTCAGTGTATTTCAAAAGGGTCCTGCAGGATGTGCCGAGTTGTTACTATTGAGAAGCCCCACAGTTAGATAAGCTTGGGAAAATTTTTATAGTGATATTTTATTTTAAAACAGTGCTGGCCATAGAACCCAGGGGCTTGTGCATGGGACACAATCACACTATCACTGAGCTGAGCTAAACATTCAATCCCAGACTTTGAGCACAAAGTATCTTAGAGCAACTAACAATGAAAATAAGAGTATGCAGCACTTTCAAAACTCATTTTTTAAAAAAATCTCATAATGTACTTTTAAAGACAGCATCATACTTTTAAGAATATGCTGAAGGAAAATGATCTGCTGTTTATTTTCAGGAAAAGTGCACAGGAATGACTACATGAAACTCCAGTGTAGTTTAGGGGCCCTAATCTCTTTTTTTTTTCCATCTTTTTTTTTTTTAGTTTATTGTCCATAATGAGTTACAACATTTAGTGGGCAAACAATGAGTTATTATCCCCAATTCCCCGCTGCCCTCCCCTTCCCCCTCAACTGGATAACCTCCTCCATGGGTCGTCTGGATCAGTTCTTGTGACAGGGACCATGGATAGCCTAATATTCAGCCAGGTTCTCCTGGCCATGCCTCTGGATAATCTCCCCCACCAAGGCTCTTACAATCTTTCCGCCCCCTCTTCAGCATAGTTCCCTGAGTCGTGGTGGATGAGTATTAAGGCTGCTTTAAGGTTGTGAGCTTAGGGGTCTTTGTGTCAAAATCGTTGGTTTCTGTCTCACTGGCTTATCCTGTGTTGTTTTAATGGCTGTGGGCCCCTTGTTCATCCCGTCATTCTCTGCAGGGTTCCATTTGGATCCTCCACGATATGACTGTGGTGGCTCCCCTCTTGCCAGAATCTCAGATATCGGCCTACGGTCGGTTGGTAGGGTTATATGGGCTAGGGGCCCTAATCTCTTCTTAATCACAAATATAAACTGAAAAGCAACACTTGATTTACATTCAGAGTAATACTAGTTTTGTAGCAGCTTTTACTACTGGGGAGATGGCTGGTTGGGGGATAAGTGTGCTTGCTGCACAAGCATGAGGGCCTGAAGGTGAGTTAGATTCCCCACTCCATGTGAACAGCTGGGCATGGCCACGGACACCTATAACTCCAGTATTGTGAGCTGAGAGTTGCTGGGATTTGCTGGTCAGCCAGCCAAACCAAATTAAAAAACAAACAAACAAAAAAACTGGGCATGGTAGTTCACGCTTTACACGCCAGCACTTCAGGGGCTAAGGGGGAGGGCTGCTGTTAAATTTGAGGCTAGCCTAGACTAGAGACACCCTGCCTCAGAACGGGCAGCTCCAGGTTCAGTTTGACTCCCTCTCAAAGAAAAAGGTGGATGAGCAAACACCAAGTCACCATATGAGTTCTCACATGGGGAACATGCATCTGCACACACCATACATACTACACACACACATACACCATACATACCACACACACATGCAGTACATACATACACATGCACCAAACATACCATACACACATGCAGTACATACACACACATATGAGGGCAATAAAAATAAAGCAGCTTTTAATCAGAGAAATACCCATTTTGTGTGTAAGCACTAATGGAGATCCATGACTATCCATCTCAGAGCACAAAATCATTGAGAAGGTGTTGCAAAAGCATGTATGAGTGCATGTTTTGGGGGCTGTACTGAGTTGGATGTCATTCCTCCAAAATTCATGTCCACCATACCTTACATGAGACTTTATTTGGAAGAGCATCCTTGTGCATAAAATGATAAAATGAGGCCACACTGGATTAGGATGAGCCCTAACTCCATCAGTGGGCATCTTTCTAAGTAGAGGACATAGAGAGAAGGCAAAGTGAAGACAGCTGAGATGGATGCCACTACTACTAGTGAAGAATTGTTAAGGACTGCTGGATGGCACTAGAAACCAGGAAGAGGCAAGGCAGGATTTTCCCTCTGGCCTGCAGACTAGGAACATGATCCAAAGGACACCTGGATTTCAGATTCAAGTCTCCAGAACAGCAAGAATTAAACCACTTAGTTTTTGGTAATTTATTACAAGCAGCTCAAAGAAACTAATTCAGAAGAATTTGCCTTAACATGAATAGGTGGCAAGTCTGAAACTAGCAAATTCTGGTATCTGAAAGCTTTTCCTCAGCTGGTTTATGTGGAAGGGTCTTCTGGGTGGGAGGGCAATAAGCATGACTACAGGGTAGGAAGAGAACAGGTAGTGAAAGGTTTAACTCAGTTTATTACAAAAAACCCATTTTCAGTCAGCCACCCCACCCCTTGGGCTGGCCTGGAACTCATGATTTCTCCTGCTACAGTTGGCAGAATACTGGATTACAGGCACACTCCGCTCAGCTTCAGGCTCACATTTTCATACTCTGCGCAGCCTCCATCCCCAGAACCCCAGCTTGAGAATGCACCTCCTGTTTGTTGTAGAGAAAGTCACCTTCCTGATAAGAGCTATTAGCTACTACAATACTTTTAATCCAGTTTTCAGCTTTTCATGGTGGAGTTTTTTCATAGTTTTGCAGAGCCAATTTACTTTTCAATGAAACACCCCCTAACATGAGCACTGTCCTGCCTACTCTGTTGAGTCACTCACCAACTCATCCAACCGCTGCCAATCTTTACATGTGGAGGCTCAAGATTATAGATGTCTCTAAATTTAAAATAGGATTTACATCTGCTTGTCTCATTCTCTTACTCATGGGTGGTTTTACAGAGCAATACAACACAGAAAGGACTTTGCTTCTGAAAGCCAATAAAGACCCTTTGGGAGGCATTTAGTCTGAAATAAATAAACAATATATTGAGAAAACTAATATTTTAAAATACTCTAAAGAGCATAATCTTGACATTTTCTCAAAAGGAATAAAATAGAGTTTTCAATTTTTCAAGACTGAAAAGCTCAATAGGATTTTGGTTTTGCAAGGTTATTTCTCATTTGAAAATATTGCTTTATTTGTGACATCTATTACCCATTCATGTACTAAAGCTCTGCTTTTCTTGCCCAAATGCCTGCCCCATGCTGTTTTGTTTTGAGGCAAAATCTCACTGTAGCTCAAGCTGACTAAACCTGGAACTCACTCTGTAGCTCAGGCTGGCCTTGATCTCACAGAGATCCTTCTACCTTAAGCCTCCTGAGTGTTGTGATTAAAGGAATGAGCCATCAAAAACCCAGCTTCTGCCTCAATGTTTTGATAGCCAGCATGGTGTTATAAAATCCTACAAGCAGGTGGGTTGGAGATAAGGCTCAGCAGGAATGGCACTTGCTTGCAAATCCTGACGGCTGGGGTTAGATTGAACAGTATCCATATAAAGCCAGATGCAAAGCAGCACAGGCATCTGGAATTTGTAAGGTGGCAATGGGCCATGGCTTGCCCATTCTCTCTTTCAGATAAATAACATTTTCAAAAATCCTACAAGCATTTTCTATAGCCTATATATACAAAAAGAGGAAACACACAAGCTGAAATTTTCTGTAGCTAGCTTTTCATGAATAGCATCCCTTGTTTTTACATAAAAGTGTAATGTTCTACCCAATTCAAAGGTAACTGGATAAGGCAACTTAGCAGTTGGAGAGAGATGAACACAGTCAACAAGTGTACACCACCACATTTTCTTTTTCTAATCATGAGCTATTGTGAGTGGGAGGAGAATCTACATAGAGCCGTGATCAGGATCAAAGTGCATCAGCATCCATAGATGCTCTGCCAGGAATCAGTGCACTGGGGGTTCACCGGGCCCCATGCCATTATAGAACAGCAGCAAACTACAGGTAAGGTAAACTCATCCAGACAGTGAGGAAGACATGGACATATTAAAAAGTCCTTAAGGAGATTCGGCCATCTAGAAAAGGAGCCCATATAGCAGTTTCTGCCAGATGTGTGAACTCCAGATCCCTCCTGTCCTCAAAAAGCTGTTTTCAGGTTTAATCACACTGCTTTAGCATTTAATTAACCAGTCTAAAGCGACAATGGCTGAATGTAGAGGTACAGGAGGGAGGCAAGGATCACTGTAAGTTCAAGGCTAGCCTAGGACTACAGAGTTCCAGATAATGAGTGAATTGTAGTTTGAAAGTCTCCTAATTAGAGTTCAGATTTTCCCCCTTCAGAAAACAGGGACACATTTACTGAGCACTCACTAAACATGATCCTGAACCCTCTTTTCAGTTCTATGATACACTGCTATCTTTTACAGAAATTTGGAATTTCTGTACAGGAATTCAGAAATGTTCAGCAGTTCTGTTTTTTATATTATTTATTGGTAATTTTTATTCATGGGTATAATATACTTTGATCATAATTCCCTGCCATTACCTCCTCTTGTCCACTTCTCCTTCCCCTTTTTTCCCAACTAGTCCTTCTACTTTAATGTCTTTTGTGTATGTGCATGTGTGTGAGGACAGACCCACTGGTTTCATCAGAATCAGTTGCGTGAACATGCATTTTAGTTACCTTCATGTTGCTGGGACAAAACACCTGACCAAAAGCAGCTAATGGAAGGAAAGGTTTTATTTTGGCTTACAGTCTCAAGGGGAAGCTTCATGATGGAAAGAGAAATCATGGCATGAACAGAGGCTGGACATCACTTCTGCTACAGTAGGAAGAAAATAGCAGTAAGAGAATGAGCTGAGCTCTGGAATAGGCAAGCCACCCCTAAGTCCATCCCCAGCCACAAACCTCCTCCAACAATGCTAGACTTCACAAATTGCCACCAGCTAGAAACCAAACATTCAAAACACATGAGCTCATGGGGACATCTGATTCAAACCACCACAGCATGGGTTGGAGTTATTTACCAAGCATGTGCAACATACCAGGGGCTACACCACTGAAGAAAATATCCTCTGACCCCAGTAACCATTAACTGCCAATAACTCATCCTCAGGGAAGGATGAGAGCATCATGCCCTTCTCCACCATCCATGAAGAAATGTTGCTGGGTTCAATCTTGTGCAGGCAATGACAGTCACTGTGTGGTCATGAATGCCACGGGTACATCATACCTAGAAGATGGCATTCCACAGCACTCCTCCACATCACCTGGCTCTTACATTCTTTCTGCTCCCTCTTCAGCAATTCTATTTCAGAGTTAAATGTGGGGGCTGAGGGTATAGTTCAGTGGAAAAGCATGTGCTGCTTAAGCTTGAGTATCTGAGCTTTATCTCCAGACACCATATATAAGTCAGAGCTGTGGTAGGCTTCTGTAATCTCAGCATGCCGACCAAAAGATGGAGATGGAGACAGGAGAACTTACCAGAATTCTGGCAAGCACAGCAGTCAACAGCAACAGCCCAGAGAAATCCTACCTCAAAAAGAGGTTGCAGACTAGGACCAACCAAACCAGGAAGTTGTCCTGTGACCTCCACATGCATGTGTGGCACATGTGAACACCACCACACACAAAATTTTAAAAAAAGTATCAAGAAAATTAAAGAGCATAATATGTATAGTCAAATTAAGCTGAGTAAATACTACTCTTTGCCATAGGTTATTTATTAGAAAAGTGGATCTCAGTATGGCATAGCACTGACACACGGATGCAGGGCCACATCTTCTGGGTCTGACCGGGCTTTGTTGCTCAGGCCAGTTATTTAACCTGTGGTCTCTTATCTCCACTGTCAAGTGGGTACTAATGAATAGAGCTGTGTAAACTTACTACTTACACCTGGCTTGTCTCTCTCTCCTTTCCCCCAGAAATCGGGTCCATTACCTGTTAACTATTACATGATACACAATATTTAATTAAAGTATATTTGATTCTAACTTACTCTTTTCACCATGAAAAACAATGTATTTCTCAGAGAAATCTGACTGAGCTGTAGACTAGGTTGGTCCAAAAAAGCTTTCTATTAAATAGCACATTATGGAGCAGAGACAACAGTTATACCTCTTGCAAGTAAGATGGTTTACAATTTGGACAATTTCAATAAACCCTTTCCTGAACTTGGGACAGACCTGGATTTGGGAGTGGGAAAGTATTCAGAAGAGAAGGGAAGTTTCAAAGAACCCTAATCATGGTTAAAATGAAACTAGGGAGATAGTAGAGTTCATTATACCACAAAGGTCCCAAAGGTCAAGCTATAGGGAAAGACCAGCATTATGTTTGTTGTTTCTGAGGATGACTTTGGAAACTGAATGCAAAGGAGTTAAGCACTAGCCTATAAGAAAAGGATCACTTCCAAAGTCTCCAAGAACCTTAACACACAGTTATTTTCTAACTTCACTTACAACTGACTCTTTCCTTATCCTGCTCCCTTTATAGGTCAGCTTCTTAAAAGAAGCAGGAGAAAGGTAGGTCAACATTGAATAGTGTTCCAAGGTAACTAGGTTCTACTGCTTGGGACACTCGGGTACGCAGAGGCTAACATAGCTTCCACTGATTAGTTTCCTCTCCAAATGTTATTACCTAAAGCATTTTGGTGTCCATCCAACTTCAAGTCATCAACAGTTGACCTCAGTTGAAATTCATTATCAATTAATAGCTTATTTTCCTCCATCTTTTTGTGCACTTGGATCCCTTTACTATCTTAGCTGCTACATGTCCTCAGGTGGATATTCTTTATTTGCCTGCCCTAAAAAGATTTCATATTCCCCATAATTAGACTTTCCTGTAACCAGAGAAAAGAGGAGTAGAGAAATGGCTCAGTGTTTAAGGATGGGAAGCACATGCATGAGAGCCCCAGGGGGCCTGAGACCACCAGAGTTGAATCCCCCAGGAAGCAGCTGGGCACAGCCATGCATGCCTGTAACCCTGGACCTGTGAGGTATGGAGACCAGAGAATCCCCTGGGCTCTCCAGAAATAGCAAAGCTCCAAAATCAGTGAGAAACTTCATCTCAAGGAAACACGTGGAACAGCGACAGAAAGGGAACACACTACATTCTCCTCTGGCCTTCACTCATGCACCGGGCATGTGCATCACACACACACACACACACACACACACACACACACACACACACACACACACACAATGTAAGCAATGAAAACTTTAAAAATCTATTCCAAAGTTTGTACAATGCTGTTTCAGATGAAATTTGAGTGGGAAGCTGAGACGTCTCCATAATGCCTTACAACAGTCATCACAAATATGTTGGGGCTTCAGGGAAGTTAAAAACAAAAGCAAAACAAGCTTGATTTCATCATTCATTAGGGTATGTTTAATTAGTTAAAAGAATGTAGTTATATTCTTGTGTGTTTTTCTTTGGAGAAGTCTCCATGAATGACACTGAAATTGCTTTCTTTTTATCTTAAAAATAATCTTGTTCACCTAATGTATAACTCAGTAGAAAAACATAGCTTAGAATGTTTCCATGCCCTGGGATCCATACCCAGAACAACAAAATCTTGTTACAAGATGAACAAAGCCATAACATGCATCATTTTGGGGTGAACTATAATTGGCGTCCACATACAATTTCTTAAAAAAAAAATGTCAGTTTTACCAATTAAAAACAAGACGAGCATACTCTTAAGTTGCTATATAACACCTAGTTTGTATGAAATTCACTATCTCATAGTCAATGTTAATTCAATCCCAGCTATACACTAAATAGCATCTGTGTGATAAAATCTCTGAAATGCCATAAGATTATCCTTCCCAGATTTTCTCTAAGTGCCAAGGATCATGGCTGTTGTGAAGGAAGAGGGTCAACACAGATGGAAGATGACAACTGTTGTGCTTCCAAATGTCTGGCTCTGGTGTGCTGACAGTGCTAAATCAGTAATGTGTACAGGTTCCACTAGAGGGTTGATACCCGTCCACGATTCCTAGATTACAAGCGTTTTAAATAAATACACCCAACTTTGAAAGCCATGTACAACCTGATAAGGTAGATTTATACAAGGAAACCCCCGAGGACTCTGCTACCTTTCCAGACCCCAATAAACAAATAATGATAAACAACAATTAGAAATAAGCACGTCACTCTGGTCGGATTTTAATCAAAGTAAACCCATAAGGAGTATATCCCATTATTCAAACATTTCGCAGTACTTGTGGTCATAGTCTCCCCAAACTCATGAGGTCTAATTTATTTTAGTATCAAGATTAGTAGCAGAAATTGAGACAAAAATACCTCCCGAAGGGTTCCATGAGATTTATGGAATGTCAAATATGGTGTATGGTACCTTGAGGCAACTCAGTGCTACAGGCGTCGTACCACAGGTGACGACGACTTTAAGCACTTCGGTACGGTTCCCCGCAAAGGCAAGGAATCCAGGCTGCACACCTATATGAGTGCGCGCGCGTGGGTGTGCACGGCCTGCGTGTTTTCAACACCGTCCAGACTCTATGGAATATAGAGATACACACACACACGCGCGAAGCCCCACGGCGCTGGGCCGGATCCTAAAGAACTCCGTGCTACACGGGCAAAGTTCTCATCGGGACGAGACGCGCACACGCGTGGGTGGAGAGCCGAGCCGAGCCCGCGGGGTCTCGGAGGGCGGCGCACGCACGTTGGGCCGGAGGCAGGGGGGGACGCGGGGACACGTGGTCGCCCACCCGCAAGCCCGGCCGCCCACCCGCCCGGCTTCCTCGAGGGCGGCGTGGGGGAGGGGCCGCACTCACCTCGATGATCTTCTCTTTCTTTTTCTGCTCCGCCTTTTTGCTGCCCCCGGCCTGAGCCTGTTTCTTGGGGGGCATGGCGGAGACCGAGTGGAGCGCGGATGGACGCGGTCACCCGGGGAGCCTGAGCCCCGCGGCAGCAGGAGGAGGAAGAGCCGGCCGCCGCCGCCGCCGCAGCGCACGGAAAGCGAGACGCGTCTTTTGCGACAGGTCGGCGGCGCCGGGCATTGTGGGTAGGGAGAAGCGGCGCCCGGATGTGGGCTGCGAGTGCGCGTGCGCCTGCGCGGCTCTCTCGTACGACCAGGAGGGGGCAGGGACGAGACGTGGGAAAGTGGTTACGCAAACCACGTGCTGTCGCGGCGGCCGCGGGGGGCGCGTGGGGCAGGAACGCAGGTACCGCCTCGCCTGGCTGGCCGTGGGGCACCGCGTGGACCGCGGGGGGTTGTCGCATGGGCCGCAGAACCCTGGGCGGCCCTGCGGAGAGCGCGCTGGCGTCCTTCTTTCCCTGTTACGTAAGATCCCAGGAAGGGCCCCGCGGTTCCCAGACTCACCCTATGTAACAGGAAAGTCACCAGACACTGTGGGGTCGCTGGGCCGAGTTTGCGCCCTAATGTGCTGTCACAGGTAGCGATCCTGGAGGGGTCAGGGCCTGAGCCCTGACAGCACCCCGTCACCCCCACGCCAGCCGCCCTCAAAGAACCAGTTTAAGATTTATTCAATGAGGCCTCCCTCCCCACGCCTCGTTTGTCTTGGGTCTGGACGGGAGGTTTGGGTTTAACCACCCACCCTGTTGTCTCAAGTCCAGCAAATGTTGCATGTCCACAAATCTTCAGGCAAGTTCCTCCTCTGGTTGACATCGGGGTTAAGACTTTTTTTTTTTTTTCCCCAGCATGAGATGCCTGGGGAAATTCCAATTTCTTGGGGTCCATTGTTCACCTAAGTCTGATAGCCAAAGGGAAGGGTGCCTGTCTTCCCAACAGCATCCTTCTGTCAGGCTGATTATAGGTGAAGCTCTAAAGGCGGCATGTCCAAAGTCTTGTCAAGGTCGAGCCAAAGATTCTGATCCTGCAATGTAGTCAAAGCATGTGTGTCAATCAGTCTATTCCAGAAGCAGCTCTTGTTTGGAGAGGTCATTAATATGCAAATAGGGTCTATTCTACAAAACAAAATACTTAAGTAAATGAATGGCTGTTCTTTTCACGGTTATTTGGATCATCTTTTTTTGATAAAAAAGTTTAAAAATTTTATGTATTTATTTGCAGTGTGTGTGTGTGTGTGTGTGTGTGTGTGTGTGTCTGTGTGTGTGTGTCTCCCTCCTCTGAAGGGTCTCTTACCACTGTAGATGAATGCCTATCTGGCTTTACATGGGTGGCCAGGAATTGAACCCTGGCCAGTAGGCTTTGAAAGCAAACACCTTTAACCACTGATACATTTCCCCATTACCATAGATTATAAAGTTGATGAGGTAATGAATATGGGGAAGTTGCGAAGACTCCAGAATCTCTGTTCTAATGATGGATTATAGCTATTCGTAGCTCTTTCTGCCTTCTTCTGACCTTTGGCTTTGTTTCATTCCTGAAGTTATAATCCAGATAGAATAATAAAATGCTGTCCCCAATCAGCTGGATATCCTTCTCTGTGGGCAGTCTGGATCAGTCCATGGGGTAGTAGGTTATGGTTAGGAGTCAACCCAGTTCCAACCCCCTTTGTATGATGTTACTGAGGGGGGTGATGTTTCTGGATATTCTCCCCTACCATGGCTCTTACAATCTTTCTGTCCCCTCTTCTGCTCAGTTCCCTGAGTCATGGTGGGTGAGTATTAAGGCTGCTTTATTGTTGCGGTCTTATGGGATATCAACTCATTGTTTGTTCATTCAGTGTATCTAATTATGGATAGAAAGAGAAAGAAAGAAACAAAGAAAGAAAACGAACTTGTGTCTATGGGCTGGAGAGATGACTCAGTGGCTGAAGGTACTTGCTTACAAAGCCTGCCAGCCTGGGTTCAATTCTCACATAAAGCCAGATGCACAAAGTGGCATATATATGTGGAGTTCATCTACAGCAGCAAGAGGCCCTGGCGCATCCATAGTCAATCTCTGTCAGTCTCAGTCTATCTGTCTCTCCCTCAAATAAATGTATTTTAAATAATTTAAAAAAGAATAATGAGAGGCTTCTTTGACTTAAGTGGAAAATACATATTTTGTGATGGAGAGATGGCTCAGCAGTTAAGTGAGTTTCCTGCATAAGCATGAGGGCCTGAGGGTTCCTGAAACTATCTGAGTTCAAATCTCCAGATCCCATGTAAACAGCTGGGCTTGACCACACACTAATATAACATGTAACTCTAGTTCTGTATAGGGAAACAGAGACCAGGGAATCACCTGGGCTTGTGAAAATCAGCAAGCTTCCAGTATCAGTGTTGCAGTCAGCTTTCTCTGTTGCTGCATAGAAAGAACCCAAGCAAAAGTGGCTTGTTGAGGAATGGGTTTATTAGGCTTGTAGACTCAAGGGGAGACTCCATCCTGGCAGGGAAAATGATGGCATGAGCAGAGGGGTGGACATCACCTCCGCCACAGTACTGCAAACAGCAGCAGGAAGGTGTGCCAAACACTGGCAAGGGGAAGCTGGCTATAACCCCCATAAACCTGTCCCCAACAACACAGCTCCAGTGAGGTGCTAGTACCCAAACTGCCATCATCTGAGGATTGATCATTCAGAACACATTCATTTGTCTGTGGGGGACACCTGGATCAAACCATGACAACCAGTAAGAGACTCCAGCTCAAATAACTGGTGGAAGAGCAATGGTGAATCAGGAAGCTCATGTCTAGCTCTTGGTCACTGTAGGTCAGTGCCTCTTTCCCCACAGGAGAGCATATGGGGCACTACAAGGGCATATACGCTTGCATACATCACACACACACATGTGTTTCTAAATGTACAACCTACTTTAATAGCTCTCCTCTCATGCAGACTTTTTGTGAAGAGTCTCACTGTGTGGCTCTGGCCTGAACTGAGAGCTCAAGTTCCAGGCACATGCCTTCACTCCTGGATAGAAATAATGATCACATACTCACTGGGGAATTCCATACCACATACTCTCATTTTTATTGACTTTCTAATTCAAAAATACCTTTATAAAATAATACCAATAGTATAGGTCAATGATTATAAATACAAATTTCAAAGAGAGCAGGACTGTAAACTCATGTCAGGTGAATGTAATACACTGGGCAACAGTGTGAACAAAGCTATGCCCATCATAGAAGAAGTTTGTGCCAAACCTGGCTTATTTGGTTTGGTAGACAGGCTGATTGTTTACTGCTTTGGATATAACTATCCTTTTATATCCATTAAAATACATTAGCATAAATTTTTGGACCTGCATCACTGAGCAGTAGATTTGATCCTGAAATAGAAAATTTCTGCTAACCAGCATTCCCAAGGTCCTTCCTCTCTATGTTTATTGCAAAGAATTGCCCATTAAAAACAAAGATTCAAGTTTTCCTCTCTTCCTTATTCCCACAGATCTGGGTACAAGGTACAGAATTTAGGACTGATTAGGGAGATTCTTGCTGAAAACCACTTCCTCAAGACTGATAGTTTTTAAGTTCAAAGGAATGAGTCAAAGACAGAAGCATTGTTCTTCAGGGTATTGGAGGAATACATACACTGCAGATGCACTGATATAGAATTTCCTGCCACATCTTAAGAGTTTTATTAATATTACTTCTTGCTGCTTTTCTTTTCAAAGTTTATAGGATTCCTGTAGATTCTGAGCAAGATTTTTAAAAAATCCATTTTTACTCAAGTTATAGTTGGTTTTACTTGTTTGCAACAAAAACTCTTGTTATAGACTGAAGCATGTTCCCCAAGCTTATATGTTGTAGCCATCACCTATACTGCCTCAGAGTAGGACTGTATTTTGAGATAGGACTTTTGAAGAGGTAATTAGGTTAAAATGAAGCTATTAGAGTTAGTATTAATACAATCTCAATAATGTCCTTATGATAAGAAATGTATTATTTTTTGGTATTTTGAGGTAAGGTCTCACTCTAGTCCAGGCTGACCTGGAACTCACTCTGTAGCCCAGGCTAGCTTGGAACTCATGGCCATCCTCTGAACTGGGATTAAAGGCATGTATCTTGCCAGGCAAGAAAAGGAAATTTCATTTATTTTTAAACCTGGAGATAGGGTCTCACTAAATTGCTCAGGCTAGTCTTGAGTTCACTCTGTCACCTAGGATGGCCTTGCTTTCTACCTCAGCTTTCCAAATAGCTGGAATTACAGCCTGTTTCAACAGGTCTGGTTTAAGAAGAGGGAATTTAAACCCACAAGGAGTCTCTAGGGATGTGTGAAGTGAAAAGACAGACCAAAAGAAGGCAGCCAGAACATGACTTTATGCCAGCCAAGGAGGGACCTGAGAAGATATCAAACCTGCTAATGACACTGATCTTGGACTTCTGGAGTCTCCGAGACCACGAGGAAACAAAATGTGTAACTTATTCCACCAAACCAGTGGTACTTCATTATGCATCCCTATCAAATTCATAAAGATGGATGATAAAGGATCAGAATATGTTGTGGGTGTTGCTATTATGGTGGGTACAAACTAAACTATGTTTTTATAAGTAAATTGTCATACAGATAAGACTAATTGGTCAAATGCATTGCTGATTTATTTGATGAATTGAAGTGGCACCTATTAGAAAGTGTTTTGATTTAAAGCATTCTGACATGCAATCTGCTTTGGGGCATCACTCCTTCCAAAACAATTATAAAAGATGTGGCAGTGTGAAAAATCTCTTTTAACTTGTCATTTTGAGTTTCTGATACTTACTGTGCTCCTTCACTGCAACTTACGCTGACATAGAGTTTTCTTAAGTGGGTGACTTATCTGTTCCCATTCTCAATACTTCTTGGTTCATTGTAATAGCTATTATGGCATTTGTCAGGAAATCAAGATGTACAATTTCCAGATAATTTTTTTGCTTCACTGAAGCTAAAACCATTTTTCTGTGATTCCCATCAATCTTGTCATTTCTCTAGAAATAGTTTTCTGATGGTTTCTCATGTCCTCTTGAATTTGATATAAAGGATTCTATACTTTCCTTAGCCCAATGATGTGTGATTCTTCTGCTATTTTAGATGATACTCCTCACTTAAGGCCAACTTTTCCTATTCCCCACCTTCATACAACCATCCATGCTTCTCCCATGCTGTCATAGTCAGCCAAACACCGCTGGGATGAATCTCCAACCAGGCACAGTTTGGGGAGGAAAATATTTATTCAAGTAACAGATGCAGGGGAAGTTCCATAATGAACAAAAAGGCTGGCCCCCTTTCACAGATCCAAGCAGAGAGAAAATCCCATCCAGCACCTCTAGCCAGCACACTACAACTCCAACCAGCAGGACCTCCAGACTTGAGCTCCTGCTGCTCTTTGCATATGTATAGCTGGAATTTCACATCCACCTCAGAAATGCCTCAGGACTGGAGCCTCTTAGGCCAGGCCAAGGTGACACCTCCTCCAGCCAGGCAGTTGGGGAAAAAAAAAATCAAAACAACTAATAACTCTTGAATCTATTGGGGGACAGCCATTCAAACTACCACACATGCCTTAGAGATTTTCAGTCACATGCGTATGACCACAAACAACAATTATCTTCCATCTAGGTATTATACATGGAAAGTTTGGTGAAGTATTTGGTCAGCCTCCAAACCCAGCCCAAGTCACAGTGATTCTACCATTTTTCTTAACTTTCCATTTCTGGGGAAAGAACTAAAGGCCTTTCACATAGTAGACAAGTGCTTTAGCATGAGCCATATCCAAGCTCTCTTCAATATCCTTTAAATTATCTCCATTTTAAGTGCTGCCTTATTGCAGAGCTGCATTGGGTGTGCCTGTGGGCAGGCTAGAGGTTTGCAGCTTCCTGGATCACCTACCTTTGTATTTAATGAGGCAGAATCTCTCCCTTGAACTCAGACCTTGCTGATTCAGCTAGTCTAGCTCGCCAGCTTGTCCTGGTGATACAGATTATGATACGGGGTGTGGGGAAGAATTAAGATAACCCCCAGTAAAAATCTCAATGCACCCGAAGTTCAAAGAATATCCGAGCTCTTTTCTATAAAATTAAAGAATTAAAATCATAGACAACAAGATAGTAAGGTATAGTGGGAAACTTTACTATTTAAGGAAACATGGGGAGTTACAGAGTTCTCCAGCCACCAGTGTGGGGAGAACACATGTCAGATATTTAACAGAATTTATATTACTTAGCTAAATAAGCAACCAAAGAAAAGATAACAGAAAGCTCCCATTATGAGAAGGAGAGGGTTATGAGGGAAAAGGTCTAGAACCTTTCCCCCACCCCAGCCATCAGCTGGGGTAGCGGAAAGCCTTACCATCCTGAGGCCTGGATCAGCAGTCCCCTTTACTCCATTGCCACGTGGGAGAAGAAGAGGCTGACTTCCTCTGGGGAAGTGAAGTGAAGTTTTCCCCAGGTGAGTCAGAGAGACTGCTGATTGGTTCATATTTGACCAATCAGTTTTAGCACCTAGGTTGTAGCTCTAACTAGATACCTCCCACTCAAGGGGAGGGGGCTGCCTCTACAGAGAGGTCTGACCGTCACACTGGGGATCCTCTGTCTCTGATTCCTGAGCTGTGCAATTACAGACAGGCTACCATGCTAGCATAGCATTTACCTATGTGCTGAGGATCCAAACTCAGGTCCTCATGCTGGCACAGCAAGCACTTTACTTACTAAGACATCTTCCCAGCCCTTTTTCATCTTTTGCTTAGACTATTATAAAGGCCTTTCTTAGTTCCTTTTTCTTGATCTAATGTCTTCATATTGCATTAATCTTTAAATTCTAGGCTAAGAGTTTGATGGTGTCAACTTGTTTCTTAAATGTATTTAAAGTTTCCTATGTACCTATACAGGTAGGGAGTAATGTATACAGTTTACGTTCTATTGAATTTAGGATGCTGGAAGAGAAATCCAGTGGCATATGGGTATTTGACTTTGAAACTCAAGATAATTTTTGGCAAGGTTGTCAGGTAGAATGGATTACTGTGAGGGAGAATATACAGAGAGGGGGAAATAATTTGAGAATCATTTTTTTACAGACAAATACAGGGCTAAGGGTATAGCTCAGTTGGTAGAATGCTTGCCTGGCTTGCATAAAGCCTAGGTTCAGTCCACATCACCACATAAAACTGAATATGGTGGTGCATGCTTGTAATCCCTGCACTTGGGAGGTGGAGGGAGGAGTATCAGAAGCCCAAGGGCATTGTAGGCTACATTGTGAATTCAAGGCCAGCCTGGGCTTGGGTTTTATATTTAAAAACAAGCACAAACATAGTGCATCTCACAAAGGAGTGTGTACTCACTGCTTTCCTCATTTCTGTGACCAAATACCCAAAAAGAAGCAGCTCCAGGAAGGGTTTGTTTAGGCTTGAAGTTCTGTGGATATAGTCCATCATAACAGGGAAAGCTTGATGGCAGAAGCAATAAGTTTGCAGCCACACTGCTTCTAGTTAGAAAGCAAAAAGTATGACTCGGAAGTTAGGCTGGCCTACCAAACCTCATGCCTTCCCTACCCCCAGTTACCCACTTCACCCAGGAAGGCTGCACCTCCTAAGGGTTCTATAACCTTCTAAAATAATTTCCCCAGCTGTGGGCCAAGTATTCAAACATATGAGCCAATGGGGGGGGGTATTTCACAGTCAAATCACAGCATTTCATCCCTGGCCCCAATAGGCTCAGATCCATCTCATGAAGCAAAATGCATTCATCCCAAATTCAAAAGTCTCCATAGTATTTACCAGTCCCAATACTGTTCAAAAGTCTGAATTCTGAGACTCAAGGCAATCTCTTCACTAATAAGTTACATACCTCCATAATAGCATAGAGTGAGCATTCACTCTTTCAAATGGAAGGAGTAAGGATATGGCAAGGAAAGATTGGACCCAAACAAGACTGAAACCCAGTCGGCAAATACCAGATCCTGCTCCATGACCAGTGTGATGGTTAAGTTTATTTGTCAACTTGACCAATGTAATAATCCATAATAATCTTGGGTGGGTCTCTGAGCTTGCCTGCAGGAAGGATTGACAAATTCCTTTTGGGATTTTGGAGAAGACTTGTTATGGTTAAGTTTGTCAAATCCATAGTAATCTTGGGTGGGTCTCTGAGTTTGGGATTTTGGAGAAGGGAGGAGTTCCCTTCTCCAGAGTGAGCCCTTTCCCCCAGTGGGTGGGCCTTCCAGAAGGAGACTAATATAAGGAATCTTAAGGGGAAGGGTTATACTCTTTCTTCCTCCCCTGGCTGCTGGTGCTTGTTCGTGACTTGCACTCGTATCCTGTTCTCCTACCCTTCCTGGACATTGGAACCCAGTTTCCTCAGCCTCACGTCGTGGACTGTCAGCTGCTGCTCCCCAGGAAACCATCATCCCTTCTGGGCTGGATTGGGACTGCTGAGACATCCAGCCATGTGGACTGAACAGCTACTGGTTCCTTCAGCTGTGGGCCTATAGACTGCTATTGTTGGACTGTCGTAAGCTACTCCAATAAATTCCCTTTTATTATACTCCATTCTATCAACTCTGTTTCCTCTAGATAACCCTGACTAATACAACCAGTATCTGAAACTTTTTATGAATAATGACAGCTTCAAAGGGCTTAGGGAGTCCTGCCTCTCCAGGTCTGCTGCTTGTAGTTCACACAGCCTGTCTCTTGGGCCAGCTCTACTTTGAGCCTGCAGTTTTCCTTATAGGACATCTCGTGTTTCTGGCATCTCCAACATCCTGGGGTTTCCATTGCAACTTAGGGTTTCTGCTTCACGGCTTCATGCAGTGGTCTCCTAGAACCTCCTTGTTGGATTCCGCTGCAATGCATTGCCTGGTCTTAGCAGCTCTCTGGAACCATGATGCCAGAATCTACCATTCTCTCAATCCCATGTCTTTTATGCCTGTAAAACCAGTACCCTATGGACAACATTCTTCATGGGATGTATCCTGGCCCCCTTGGACCACAGTTGTACCAACTTTTATGTGCTTTCCTGGAAAACTCCAGAGAAACACTTCCCTTAAGTAGTTGCTCTCAAGTAGGGAACCACTTTAGTGACATTTTTGTTTTAGGCTTTTTCTTTCCTTTCAAATGAATTTGGACTTTTACAAGGTGAAGCCTTCCAAGGGTAGGGGTCTTGCACTTAGACACCTCTCTTACTGTTCCAGTGCAACAGTTTCTCTTTAGTAGTGCCAGTCTCTTTCTTGAACAATTACAACTGCTTTCTAGCACCAGCCTGGTCTACAGTTTTAAACTCCCTTCCTCTGCCAAATGGCACATCTTTTGTGTCTTTTTACTTTGCTTGTTGTCCTCTGTCACTGTAGACCTGGATAAGTGCAGTGAGCAGTAAATATGCTTGGATATAGCTTGGATACTAATATATCTTAAAATTTCCTCCACCAAATAAATCAGATGTAATAGGGTGAGCTGGGGCTTAGAATTTAGATAATGTCCAGCAAAATTCTAATGCACTCCAAAATTTGAGGAGTACCCGAATTCTTGTCTACAAAATTAAAGAATTAAAATCATAGACAACAAGATAATAAGGTATAGTGGGAGACTTTATTATTTAAGGGAACATACGGAGTTACAGAGTTCTGCCACCAGTGTGGGGAGAAAAATGTGGAGAGTTTAACAGAACTTATGTTGTTTAGCTAAACAAGCAGTAGAAGAAAAAGTAACAGAGGACTCCCATCATGAAGAAGGAGAGGTTCATGTGTGAAGAATCTGGAGCCTTCCCCCCCATAATAGCTAATAGCTGGGGTGGGGCAGGCCTTACCTTTCTAAGTCCAGGAGATTCAGAGGTTCTTCTAGCTTGCAATGTGGAGAAGAGAGTGGGAAGAGAGCACTTTTTTTTTCTAGGAAAGTTAATTTAAGTTTTCCCCAGGTGAGTCAGAGAGACAGCTGATTGGTTCATACCTGACCAGTCAGTTTTAGCCTAGTTCCTTGTTTCCCTGTGAAGCTTCAAGAACTCTATCTCACTGCTGTAGTTTTCTTTCCTTTCTGATCTTCCAAATTCTTACCAGAATGGCCCAATAAGGTCTGCTTATAATTCTTGTAGGGCTTCTCTACTCTAAAAGTTCTAAATTCTTTTCCATTCTTCCCACAGACCAATTCCAAAGGTCTATCAATCACATAATCTGGTTTTATCACAGCAACAAACCCACTTCTGGGTATAAACTTTTTGTGTAAGTTACCTTTTCCTTGCTGGGACCAAATAAATACCTGACAAGCAGCATAAGTAAGGAAATGTTTATTTTGTCTTATAGTTCCGGGGGACATAGTCTATCATGGTGAGGAAGACATGGTGGCAGGAATAGGAGGCTTGCTTTGTTACGTAGTACCCAAGAAGCAGAGAGTATGAACAGGAGGTGGAGCTGGGCATAGTTCCATTGACCCACTTCCTCCAGAGACGCTCTCCCTTTCACATGTTCCACTACCTGATAAAGTAGCACCACCAGCAGGAGACCAAGTATTCAAATATACGAGCCTAAGGGGAACATTTCACATTCAAACCACAACAGAAAGTGAGGAGAGGAAACTATTGAAGGAGTATCTGGGGAAAGAGGAACCTGTTAGGTCAGATGATGTCAACAAATCTGGAAATTTTGAGCTCGGGTTGTCTTAAACATTATGGCTCCTTATTCAGAATGAGAATGAATCCACTAGTCATCCAGTTTTAGATAGGAAGATCTGAAAGCAAGTGGTTATTTGAAACTATTACTTGCATATTTAGATGTTACTGTCTATAGCTAACCTTGCATTTTTTGGGGGTGATTTATTTTTTGTGATTCTGTCATTGTATTTTGGGTGTGGTTGTCCTAGGGGTTATGAGTATGTTCCTTCAAATTCCACAATTCTTGCTCATTACTTCAGATCCCAGATAAAATACCAGGTCCTCCAAAAGTAATCCCTGACCACTTTCTATCCCCATTTATCTCATCACTCTTCTAATTTCTTTCTTTTTTTAAAAAAATATTTTTACTTATTCATTTTCAAGCAGAGAGAGAGAGAGAGAGAGAGAGAGAGAGAGAGAGAGAGAGAGAGAGAGAGAGAGAGAGAGAGAGAGAGCGCACCAGGGCTAGCACCTTGTGGGTCTGGCTTATGTAGGTCCTGGGGAATTGAACCAGGGGCCTCAGGCACTGGAAGCAAGTGCCTTATCTGCTGAGCCATCTCTCCAGCCCTCTTCTAATTTCTTTACTTACAGATTTTGATAAATTTTAATTATGCTTTTTTTTTTTTTTGAGGTAGGGTCTCACACTACCCCAAGCTGGCCTCAAACTCACTCTGTAGTCTCAGGTTGGCCTTGAATTCACAGTGATCCTCATACCTCTCTCTGCCTCCCAAGTGCTGGTATTAAAGGTATGCAGCACCACACCCTGTTCTTGTTGATGTTTTTAAGTTAGGTGTTTCTTAGCCTTGAATGGAAGCTTCCTGAGGTGGGGCCATTGCTGTCTTGTTTGCTTCTGCATTTATTTGCTAATGCAACTTCTCTCTTAGAAAAAAAATGTGTTCTTAGAATTGAACAATGCTTGAGAACTAAAGTGATAACTGAGTATCTTTCCTCCAGAGCTCTGTAGGAGTATATTTAGTGTGGTTATTAGAGATAAATTTAATAAAAGCCTCTGCACCAAGATGTCATGAGCACTCAGAGCCATCTGGGGAATTTTCCAATAATCACAAAGATATATAATTATCACTCAGTGACAAAATTTGACAATGAAAGCACAAAATTAATAGAGGGCACTTCTGAGAATAAAGATCTCCATGGAGGTATGCAGAACAAATTTATAGATTGATTTTCTTCCAGTTTTCCTGATGTCTGCTTACAATGGGATGTGGATTTTTAACTGATTGGGGGATTGTGGAAAATGATCACTGGCAATATGGAAGAGATGTAAATGTGCTCTGGATTTGAGGTAACACTAAGTCCTCTGTTATGACACTTTTGGGGGGCAGTACAAAATCAGAACATTTTTGGAAATTCCACAAGGTATAAAAGAGTTTTCTTCCTGTCACAACTTACTCCAGGATTCCTAGAGAGAAGAGTAGTGCCACCAGAAATCATACATTCTGAATTAAAAACTGGAAAACATGATGTGACAAATTTACTCATGTTCTTATGAGATCATATAGAGAGAACATTTGAAACTGAAATAGTCCTAAAAGCATTCCAATATATAGTGTCAGAAACACCATCAAATGAATAGATAGGATATTGTGGGACAATAATAAGTGAAATGAGTTCTCACTAAAGGATATTAGAGCTTTTCAGAAGAGAGACTATCTGAACTATATAAATAGGACTTTACTAAGCAGAACAGAGGAATATTGGGATTCCAGGCAGAGGAAGTAGCATGTGTGCATATCTGAATGTGTAAAAAGTACACGACATTTTCAAGTAATGACAATGATATGGGTAAAGAGGTATTGAGATTGTGATAAAATATAAGATTAGAAAGACATTGGGCTTAATTTTAAAGGGTCTTTTTATATATAATTTTAAAAAGCAGTTGGGCTTTAAGCTGAAGTTATCAGTGAACTATTCAAGTTTCTTATAGAGATATATAAGCTCAGGTCTATATTTTAGCTAAGATAAACCAGACAAAAGATAAATTAGAATGGGGAGAGAGTAGACAGTGAAATCAATTACTATGTTACTACTGTCGACTTGGAGATGAATGATGACAGCCTGTACAGACTGTAATGATGAAGATAAGGGTATAAATTGAGTTATTTTGGACATATAAATAATATGGATAAATAGATGAAAGACTATGAGAGGTGAGAAGGAGAGTTAGGAATTGCAAATGAGTTAGTGTTTGGGCAATAGGGATGAAGATTTAGAATAAAGAGCCAAATTATGAGTATGGGGAGAGGAAAACAAGAATTTGATTTGGACTGGCTGAGATGTAGGGATATATGATTGGCAGTTGAAAATACAAATACTGGTTTGGAGATAGGTCAAGGTTAAAAAAAATAATTTTAGGCCAGGTGTGGTGGAGCATGCCTTTAATCCCAGCACTTGGGAGGCAGAGGTAGGTGAGTTCAAGGCCAGTCTGAGACTACATAGTGAATTCCAGGTGAGCCTGGGCTCGAGTGAGACCGTAACTCAAAAGAACCAATAACAACAACAACAACAACAATAATGATTTTAGGTCCAATTTATAATACAGATGGCATTGGGTTAGTTGAGATCATCCCAAGAGAGTGAATAAAGTGGAATAATGGGAGGGACAAAATCAGATTCTGTAACTGTTTTCTTCTTCATACACAGACAGAATACTCTACTGGAAGGATCTTATGAGAAGAAAGTTTATTTCAATGTTACATTTTTGAGGCGAAGTTTCATCAAGGCATAGAAAAGTCAGGACAGGCAACCAGCTCACATCTTTATACTTCAGCAGCAGGGTGGGAGTGGCAAGAATGAGCTAGACTAATAAACCTCAAGCCTTGCCCATCGAGACACACCTCCTCCAGCACGGCACCACCTCTTAAGACTCCACTAGCTGGGGACTAAGGTGGATGTTAAATAACAAACACTTGAGGCTGTGGTGGCATTTTACATTCAAACCATCACAGACTCCATAGTAGCACTAACATTCAGGTCATGGAATATGGACGAATGTTAGTATAAGAATGTGCATATAATAATTGGATATGGAGCCCGTTTTCCCTTTTCCTTGAGGGTTGGCTTGATTTGTTGGTTTACTTCTTAAGAATCACACCCCAAGATCAGCGAGCCACAATTTGTTGGCTTACTTTCAATAAGTAAATTTAAAATAGAAGTGACTTTGTGATTTCAGGGACCATGGCAGAAAATGTTCTCTCTCTCTCTCTCTCTCTCTCTCTCTCTCTCTCTCTCTCTCTCTCTCTCTCTCAATGCATTGATCTAAATCAAATAAGTGTAGTAGTATTATAAATGACTCAAGGATATGGTTAGTAAATGCTAAGTAGACTCAGGGAATGACAATGGTAAAGAATGATGTTCAAGATGGTGGAGAGCCTGGGTATGTTTGTTCTGGCTCCAAAGTGCTGAGCTGCAGAGTAAGTGGCTGACAGATGATGGAAAATCAAGGAAGCTGAAGAAGATGAGACAGGAAGCCCCAGTGGAGGTGTTTTCCCAGGAGAGATGGAGAAAGTATGAGTGTCTATGAGATAAGGGGAAATGACGAACGAGTAAACACAAGTATAGGTAATTGCAGGTTCAGATAAACACAGTTGATCTAGTTCGTTCGTTTGTTTGTTTTTTTTCATTTGTTCATTCATTCATTTGTTCCTTCCTTCTTTCTTTCCTTCTTCCTTCCTTCCTTCCTCCCTCCCTCCCTCCTTCTCTTTCTCTCTCCCTTTCTCCCTCCTCCATTTCTTCTCCTATATGGTCATTTGCTAAAAGGGAATAGGATGGCTGGTCAGGCAGCTTATATATTCATGGAAAAACCTTCTGTGCCCTTTCTAACAAGTCTGTTTTGATTAATATTTACATTAATACCTTTTCTGTCCTGTTCATCTATTATGGACTGCTGCTTGAGAAAACTATGTTAAATGATAATTTAATATATTTAATTATATTCTTTCCTATATGTTCTTGGACTTTTGTGGGTCTGTGGAATACTTAGGGAGTCATTGTGCACATCAACTTCCTTTTTATCCACGGAGCTGTGTGGACAGAGTCTTGGGACAGTGGTGAGCCAATGAGAGGAAGAACTCCCAGGAGGCAATTGCAGTGAATAGCTCATTTATAAGGTGGAGAAAGGTTGTTTTTATTTAGAAGGAAAAGGAGAGGCAGGGGCATAAGTGGCAAGGGAATTGGCAGGGGCAGGTGGTCTGTGGATGTTTCATGAAAGGATTGTTAGGGGCAGCTACAGAGATAAGCTAGAGGGACATTTTGTTGTCTGATCCTTGTTATCACTTTAAATCTGAATTATGTAAACTTTAATAAACCCAGGCCTTGAAGTGCCTGGACTTATCAGAGTTTGCTGGGGCCCAATAGGTGGCTGGAATTTAGGGAGGGAAGGAGACAGCCGGCTGAACTCCTGCCGGTCTCAGGATGAGATATTTGGGGTTTCAGGAGAGTCTCAACTTTCCTTAACCCTATGTCTTCCTATGTCTTCAGCAGGGTTCCACAGACTTTTTCCATTTTTTAGGGAATGTGCTACCTAACTTCTTCTACAGGAAGAAAATTTCCATTGCTTGATTAAAGTCTAAAGGAGGAGGGGAAGGAAGTGGGTTGAAGTCCCCGTGAATGCCAAAGCCTAATTGTCTGTGTAACTTTCTACTCTCATTCATTATAAAAGATTAATAAACTACTAAATCAATTTATTATTTAACTTCTCTACAAGTTGTTTCTTAAGCATCTCTAATAATTCTTCAAATAAATTCGAGGATGAGTTGATGTATATTAATTCAAATGTCAAAAGTAAACAAGATCCAGAATATACATGGTAATATATATTATTCAGCATGTAGTCTTCTTCAGTATGTGGTCTTCTTTTCACACTCTGATGCAAAAGAGCATGTAGGTACAGAGCCTCATTGTACAAAAGAAGGTAACATAAATTCAGAAAAACTTATTTCATGGCTTGAATCAAGTTATTAATTTCCTACAGAAATGTGATAGATCCTCCATATGAATCAGGAAAGTTTTCCTAACATTTATGTGTGAATACAATGTGCCATTCATGTATCAAAGCCAATGTGTTGAAGCTGAAAATCAGCACATACTTTTATTTGTCAGTTAAATGTCTAGTTTTTAAATAGCTGTAACATGAAATGTAGTTTCAGTGACTATATCATGATAGCCTTTTGTGAATAGCTACAAGAATTCTGTAGTAGCTTAACTATTTCTATTTTCCCTAGTTAATATGAGTTCACAAATACCTGCTTTTGAAGGTATAGTTATGATGACCTTTATGATCCAAATAATAAAGCTGAAATTGATATTTGTTTCCCAGAGTTACTTGTTAGACATAACAGGCAGGAGGAACCTTTTCTTACATCAAAGTCATTCAGCAGGACAGTTTGATGGTGTTTAACTAATATCTTGGGAGTTTCTTTTTGATGCTGTGCTTTAATAAAAGCACTTTTTAAAAAAATGTCCCATATATTCTAGGCTGATCTCAAACTTGCTGTGCAACTGAACTTGACCTTGAATTTCTCATGCTCTTCCCTTCATCTCCTGAATACTAAGATTACAGACATGTACCACCATGCCTTGTTTGTATGGTGCTAAGGATTAAACTCAGGGCTTCATGCCTGCTAGGCAGACAGTTTACCCACTGAGCTTCATTCCCAGCCTCTATGTTTTATGTATTTATTTATTCTTGAGACAAGATTTTTTTTGAGATCTTATTCTTTTTCATAGCTCTTTTATGATAACTGAAAACATGCAGGCAGGTACATGAGTCTCTGTTCTTGGCTTGATTCCTGGAAGTAGAAGCTCTAGCTTGTGAATTAGGACCACTTGGCAGATTCTGCCTCATATTTTAGGATCTAGATCACATGACAGTTCCCAAATAGAATTTTTTTTCAGACCTACAGGTTTTTCTCATCTCTTCCTTTTAGGTATCACATTCTACCTACGTACCACTTTATCTCCCTTGTTAGACAGATTTTCTCAAGGGTTGGCAACCACTTCATGTCATTGTCAAATGTTTCTCCTCTCCTCATTACAGTGATTGGCACAAATATTTGGTATATGTTCATTGACTAAAATCATCAGCATTTGAGCAACTGCTTCTCTGCCTCAGTTCCGAATGGCAGGGAAATGAATTACTATAAAACCAGGCAGCTTAAAACAACACATATCTATCATGTCATACTTTCTGTCATAACTCTGGCTTAGTTTCCTGGAACATTTGGTTGTATTCAAAGAGTTTCCAGGGCTATGATCTTATCTGAAGGCTCAAATAGGGAGGATCTCCTCCCAATCTCACCTAAGAGGCTGTTGACAGCAGTCAGGTCCTCAGGATATTGGACTGAGTATCTATGAATTTCACACATGCATGGAGATCATCATAGAATATGCTTTTCATAGGACTGTCACAGTGAAGTAGCTGGATTCTATCAGTGAGAGTGAGGAAGAGGGGATAAGCAAGTTGGACAACAGGATCATTTTTATAGCATAATCTTAAAAGTGACAGCACGACATCTTGGTCATATTTTTTTTTGTTGGTCATATTTTTATTAAAAGAAAAGGCATGGATATTGGGACAGGGATCCTGAGGTTATTAAAGGTCATCATAGAAATTACATAAGTGTATTTTAAATAGCAAAACATAAAAATCTATCTATTCAATGTGGCAAAATTGGGAATAACAAAGAGGTCTAGTGTTGACCCCTCTACCCAAGTCCATCTTCAGGGTTTTCATGTGCTGTTGGTGTTTAAATAGAGGTCCATAGGTATACATAGTTTAGCAGTCAAGGTATGGTCTCACCAATATCAGGTTCCAGTCTCTTTTACAAGATGATCTGACCAGTGTCCAACACTGTGTGAAAATGCTAGGGAAGAAAAGCTTCCTTTTAGATTGGGACCAGGCTTTGACCTTTTCTTTATTACAGTATGACAGTCCTAGAGAAATTTCAGTTCCATAGGGTTCAGTCTATAACCAAAAGAAATAGTTCAAGTGTCTTTTTTGGAATATCTTCCTTCCTGCCAAGGCTGGTGACATTATCCCCACTCAGTTTTTAACACCCAAATCTCTACAATATTATTCATGTCCTTTCGTTAGAAGTTGTACTTCTCAGCATCTTCATGATTCTTTGTTGCAGGTAAAATGGCAGATGATCAGATTTTGAATGCTACTGCTTGTTGGGATTATATTTCCCATAATTTTTACTTTAGCCCCGTTGACAGTCATGTCTGGGTTTGATCATTTCCCTGGATCCAGGAGCTGAGTTTGTGAAGCTTGAGATTTCTGAATCATATAATATGGTCACCTGTTGTGGTAGTTACTTTCTTGTTTTGGGATAAACCATCTGACCAAAATCAGCTGATTGGAGGAAAGTTTTTGTTTTGGCTTACATTCTTGAGGGGAAGCTTCATGATGGCAGAGGAAAGCATGGCATGAGCAGAGGCTGTAGTCACTTCTGCCACAGCAGGTGGAAGACAGCAGCAGGAGAGTGAGCTGAGTTCTGTCAAGAAGGAGCTGGCTATAACACCCCTTAGCCTGCTCTCAACAATATACCCCTTCCACCAAGGCTCTATTTCCAAAATGGCCATCTTCTGGGGACTAAACATTCAGAACACAAAAACAGTATTCACTGTGAGGTCATGAATGCACAGTCAGTCTTGGGATGGAGGGAACAATGCCTCTGGTCACTCCCCCCATGGCTCTTAGAGTTTTTCTGTCCCCTCTTCCACAATGTTCCCTGAGTTTTGAAGGGCATGTTATAAGTCTCCTTTAGTGTTCAGCTCTTTGCAGTCTCTGATGTTCTGCTTTGTTGAATTTTGAGTGTCCTCGGTATCTATTGCCACCTCCCAGGAGATTCTCAGGCTAGTCATGAGGCATTTAATCCACTACTTCCTCTGTAATGTTTCCTGAGCCCTGGCGGATGTGATAGTGTCAGTGTTTATGTTAATGTTTGCTAACATTTGTAAAGAGCAGATTCTTCTATAAAAAATGAGCTAGCTCACCTTTTAATTAGATTATTCTTTAACATTCATTTCTTTTTTATCTTCTAATCTGTTCTACATAAACCTAGTCTACTTTAGTCTTTGCTTCCTGCTTATTCTGGAAATCTGTTTATAGATTTGAATTTGACTAAAGAAATAGCTATTTGATTGGTAGGGATTATATGGGCCACAGCTCCCTCACTGTATCCTGAAAAATACAAACACAATCTCCATCGGAGAATGAGGTCAGTATCCATTAACAAATATACAACGATCTGGATTACTTAGCTTCTATTTTTAAAAGCCTCCCCGGCAGTCACTCGCATAGTGCATCTTTTCTTGGTAGCCCAAGGGTATGTGATCCGTTGCATATCGCCCTGAATCCCCGGTTCCAATCAAGGGTTCCCCCTCACTGAGTGGAATATTTGGCTGAATTTAATAGCTGTTGATTGTCTCCCCCAGGCTCAGGCTCCTCCATTGCACACGAGCTCCTTTCTTGGTTTCCTTTTCTCTCCCAGTAGGAGGTGTGGTCAGCCTACTCGTGGCCTCAGACTGTATTTCATGTCAGTGGTCTGTTTACACAAGCTGTCGTTGTTCAGCTTCCCCTGGCAGCTTAAAGATGAGATCCTGGCATGAGATGAGCCACCACAGTCATACGGGGGAGGATTCATACGGAACCCCACAGAGAATGATTGGATGTACAAGGGACCCACAGCCATAGCCATCCAATCAACAAAAGATAAGCCAGTGTGACAGAAACCAACGAATCTCGACACAAAAACCCCTAAGCTCACAACACCATAGCAGCCTCAATACGCGCCCACCATGACTCAGGGAACTGAGCGGAAGAGGGGGCGGAAAGATTGTGAGAGCCGTGGTGGGGGAGAATAGCAGAGACCTGGCAACTCTCAGTAACTACACACTTGAGACATGAGAGCCCTGCCGAAGAATGAGCTATGCATGGTCTCCTACTACAAAGACGGATCCAGACGGCCCACGGAGGAGGATATCCAGCTGACTGGGGAGGGGGAAGGGGGGCAACGGGGAATTGGGGATAACAACTCATGGTTCGCCCACTAAACAATGTAACTCATTATGAACAATAAAAAAAATAGAAAAAAAGAAGAAAAAAAAATAAGACAAATAAAATTGACACAGCTCAGGTGCCATATCCTGAGTAGAAGTAACCTCATGCCCACACCCCACTCCTCCAGCTAATGCACCTCCTTCACAGATTTAGAAAATGGTTTAAAATCTTGCAAATTATTTATGCTTAATAGGATTTATATTCCATATGTCAATGAATAAAGTATAATTCTGGAAAACAAACAAACAAACAAACAAAAAAAAGAAATAGCTAATTGATAATTAGTTGGGAAGAGAAAGACCTGCATATCTCCTTGGTTCCCAGCACTTAAATGCTATATCAGCAGTTCTAAAAATGAGACACATAGACTCTAGAAAATCCCAAGAAACTTTTCAGATTCAAGATAAAAATCACATTTATCATAAAATTGTGACATTACTTCTCTTTCTCATGTGTTAACATTTGCACTGACTACAAAACCATCACTACCTTAGTGCAAGTGAAAGCATTGTTTGCTAGCTCTGTTGGCTATGATTTTAATATTTGTACCACCTTAGAATTCCTACATGAAATCATAGACCTTGAGGTGTCCTGTGAAGTGTGGAGCCCTCATGACTTATATTAGGATCCCATTAAAAGAGACTAGAGCTCTTTCCCCACATGGCAATGGAGTAGAAAGACTGCTGGATTTCCAGGCCTTAGGAAGGTAAGGCCTTAATGGCTGGGGTGGGGGCAGGCTCCAGACTTTTTCCCTGATGAACCTCTCCTTCTCATGATGGGAGCTCTCTATTATCTTTACTTCTGCTGCTTATTTAGTTGAACAACTTAAGTTCTGTTAAACTCTCCAGGTGTTCTTCCCACACTGGTGGCTGGAGAACTCTGTAACTCCCCATGTTTCCTTAAATAATATGATATTATGAACTCACAGATCACGTGGTGACTGGGAGGCTTTCCCATCCAATTCCCCTTTTCCTAAATTAATAAATTAGAATAAATGTGTAATAAGACTTAAAAAAAATAAAAGAGACTAGAAAGAGCTCCTTTTGCCCCTACATCCATGTAACAGAAGAGCAAGAAAGCATCAATAAGGAAAAAGAATTGAGGCCCTCACGAGACACTGATTCATCTCTGGCCTTGGTTGTGGGCTTTCCAGCCTCTAGAACTGTTAAAAATAAATTTCTGCTATTTCATATCTTTCAGATGTTAATATTTTGTTAGAATGTATTGAATATATAAAAAAAGAATGGATTGAATATAGCAGTCATTGTATTCTTTACTATCATGCAGTCACAAACAGAAGCAAGTTTTGCTTAATCCTTGATAAAACACTAGACATTAATTTTATTAAATTATCTCTTGAGTTCATATCTTTTCAGCACTGTTTGCCAAGATGGGAAGTGTTAATAAAATTCAAATTTATACCAAAATGCCATGGCTGTCCTTAGGAAAAACATTTGTGCAGTTATTTTGAGATGGCAGGTGAATTAATTGCCTTTGCCATAACATAGAATTTTTAATTGAAAGAATTAAATGTGAATCCATAGGTGTTAAGATGTGGGTATTTGGCAAACATTTCATTGAAAAGGAACTAAATGAGACTACCATATCATTGAAAATCATTGACATTATTTGTTGCTAATGATGAAATGCAATTTTTAAGCCAAATTTAGAATTTTGGAGAACTTGTAGTTGTCACTCTGAATGTCCCAGCTTCCCAAAAGCCTTGGGTTTTCTCCCAAGGCTCAGTGTGGTCATGTTAGGAAATGCAGATCTCTGAAGCCTTTATAAGTACAGCAATTCTGCCATGAGAATAGAGCCCTCAAGACTTAACCACTTTCCCCAAAGCCTCACATCTTAATTCAGTAACTTTAGGATTTTGTTTTCAACATGAATATTGGAGAGAAACAAACATTTAAATAGTAGCAGAATGATTCTCAGCAGTCAGCTCCCAGGTCAGAGACTGTGGTAGGATCAGTGATAGGCTGCTGCCAGCTTTTTGACTTTGACTTTTACAGCAGCTAGTATTGGTTCATAGAAGTGTACTGAAAACAATTCCTAAACTAACTTTTGGGAATTTTTTGACCCAGTTATTAAGCATAGCTATGAGTCCAAATTAAGTTATGTAAACTTACAATGGCATGGTTTGTATTATAATCAAAGTAATAAATTCTTAGAAACATTTTCCATGCTTTTGAGGTTATGTCTATTGTAGGATGATTACTATATCACATGACTGTGGGCAAAAAAAGGGCTCTTCTGATCCTCTGAAGAGATGGTTGCTTTATACTTTAATACCTTCTCACTAAATATGATGATTTTTAATCCTCTTCACACTTGTATTCCCTCTCTAGCACTGGAACTGAATAGCCTTTAATTTCTGATTTTAGAGGAATTAATATGAAAGTGGATGTTTCTTTTAGATAGCTCAGCTACTTTGGGATGGGAAAAGAACATTGAGGGTAGTAGAGAACTGAATTCCTTTGATAGGAGCCAATGAGGGAAAAGGCATTCTCCAAGACTCAGCCTGAAAGTTTACCAACCCCAGGAAGAGTGGTGATTCACACCCTGTTCTCACTGTTTTCTGGCTGTACCCCCAGAAGCAGGCAAGACATTTGAGTGGATTTTCTGTGTGATTCTCTTAGATATACTACTACTCCCCAGGCAAAGAGATCTCCAGCTTTGAAAAAAACATTCTCCAATCTGGTTTGACAAGGAAGTAGAAGAGTTATCTTCTTTCAGGGGTAAAGTAGCCCGAGGTAAAATGTCAGGGAAAGACAGGATGCCTGTGAACTCTAAGGATCTAAGATACATTTCATTTTTAAAAAAATTATTGTCCATAATGAGGCACATTTATTAATGGGCAAACAATAAGTTGTTATCCCCAGTTCCCCAATGCTCTTCCCCATCCCCAATCAGCTGGATATCCTCCTCCGTGGGCAGTCTGGAGCAGTCCTTGGGGCAGGGGACCATGGATAGCCTAGGAGTCAGCCTGGTTCCACCGGCCCTAGTGTGTTATTACTGAGGGGGGGGCCATGACTTTGGGTATTCTCCCCCACCAAGGCTCTCACAATCTTTCCGCCCCCCTCTTCTGCTCAGTTCCCTGAGTCTTGGTGGGTGAGTATTAAGGCTGTTTTATTGTTGAGATCTTAGGGGTCTCTGTACTTCTGCTTTAAGTTATGTCAAAAATCATTGGTGTCTGTCTCACTGGCTTGTTCTGTGTTGACTGATTGGCTGTCACTATGGGTCCCTTGTTTACCCAATCATTCTCTGCAGGGTTCCATATGGATCCTCCATGCTATGTCTTGGGTGACTCATCTCTTGTCAGGATGTCAGCTATCGGCCTGCAGTTCGTTGGTAGGGTTGGATGAGCCACAGCTCTCCCGCTGCCTTCTGAAAAATACAAACAGAATCTCCATCGGAGAGTGAGATCAGTATAGGTTAACTGAGATACACATTTGTGAATTAGCTAGATTCTATTTTTAGTAGCCTCAGCTGGCTCAAACCACTGGAGAAGGTCCTGCCGTCTGGGCTGTAGTACTTACTGCCTCTGGCGCGCCCTTATCCTCAGTGGGGGTTCCAATCGTTTGAATGTTGCTGGGAAGTGTCTGGAGCTGGGAGCCTGGCTCCAGCTTGTGTCCAGGGCCTGGATCACAGCTGAAAACCCTAACCCTTGTTCCTAAGGGGACAAGGCATGGCTACTAGTCCCCCATCATGAACCAGAACTAAGATACATTTCCGGTTGGTCCCTGTGATGTGATTTGAGAGTTGGAATAAACTTTGTTTAAAAGAAATAAAGGAACTTTCCTTTCTGGTACACCTGTTCATAGCTGAAGATATAGTACAGCGTATCTCACCATCCATAGAGGATTGACTTTAGGACCCCACTTGAATCACAAAATCAGTTTATTCTTAAGCCCCTCATGTGAAATAACTTAATATTTGTATATAACCCATGTATATCCATACTTAGTGAATGACAAAAAATGCCTGTATTTTTCTGTATTAGGGTTCTTTAAAGGAACAGAACAGATAGAATGAATTCTATTAGAAATGGAATTTATTGGATTAGCTTATGAAAGTCCAACAATAGCAATGTGCAGGCCCAAGAGTCAAGGAAGCAGGAGCTCCTCAGTCCATGTGGCTGGATGCCTCAGCTACCCAACCCATGACTGAAGATTTATAGGGTTCATGGAGAGCTGCTTGTCTTCAGTCCATGCAGGAAGACTGAGGAAACTTGCTTCCAATGCCAACGAAGGATAGCCTAACATGATAGATGCATGTGAAAGTGAAGGCACCAGCACATGTGCATGTACACCTACACATACATGTGCACCTACACATATATAAACACAAACTCATGTGCCCATACTATGTGCACACATGAAAAGCTTTCCATCAATCAGGAAAAATAATTCTTACATAAAAGCTGTCATATTATTATACTTTTAGTGAAATTGCAATAGAAATTATATGAATTAAGTAGCATTACAGAGTGACATAAATGGGTTCTTTATAATGCCTTTCTATAACACTCCCAAGGTCCTTTCATTCTTCATAAATGAAAGGGTTCATGAGCCTAGAACTGGTGACCTTGAAATGAACAGTCCCTAAAAGAGAAAATTCTTTTGTGTCATCAGTCCCAGACACGTGACCCACCAGACTCCCACCTGACTTTGTTTCCGCATTCTTGCCCTGGATTATTTGTATTTTCTCTCCACCTCAACCATGCCTGCTTGCGGTAGTTTCACTCTAAAAGGGAAATTTCTGCCCTTCATTGCTACAAAGAGCAGTCTGTGCCTGTGGAAGGTCATGCCTCAGTTTCCTTTCTTTTACACTTTTCCATAAGTTGGTCCAGTCCAAATTCTAGTCCAACAATAATAAGGCAAAAATAAAAGTTTAATCAATAGGCATGAGCTTGGTTCCAAGATAAGAGTTAACTTTGGATTTGGATGATTTTATTGATTTGGCTCCATGAACCTGAGGCAGGATTGCATCTGAGGATTGGCGCATACTTTAGTTTAGAATGAGTGCTTCTTAAGTTGTTGGCAAATAAACTGGAATTGCCAATAAACTTAGCTGAGACAGGCTCAGACAATAGCTAAGCTCATACAGAGATAATAACTCAGATAAATATAGGAGTCACCAAATGTTCATATAAAAATAACCTTTCTACACTATAATTACCAAAATAAATATCACCAGTAATGAGAAATGAAGCTAACCAAAACACCTCAAGGACATTTGTGACCTTTCAGTTTGGAAACAGGGCACAGTTTTCATCCCTTCCCCCTTTAGTAGCTATATTTTTTCTGTTACCTCCTCTGGCTTCTTATAATGTACATCAAATTCATCTACAGGAAAGTCATATTTTACCCATTTCTGAAATACTTGTTAAATTTCAAAATAATCCTTTTTCCTCCCTCTCCTTCCCACCTCCCTACTCAGCACATGGCCCATTGTAGCTGGCTGTAGTTTAGCTAACTCAGTTATCAGCTTGTTGCAGAGAAGCAGATGTTGACTGTTGTACATCACTAAGCTCAGTCAGGTTTTAAAGAAGCAGAGCCAATATTCTATGTTGTCTTATTTTACTGCCTTCAAGAGATTAAGGATGCAAAGTTGAATAGGTATGAGCTCTGAACTTAGTGCAGATATGAGATATAGACATGAATAAGTTAATGCAGAAAGTGTTAAAGGCTACTGCAGGAGTCATCACTGGTTCTGCAATGAAAGGGCCAAAACAACCAACATGGCCTTTGGGTGGGGCAAGAATTATAATAAAACATAAAGGCAGGTCTTATGTTGTTTGGAAAATGTATTGACTTAAAATTAAGAAAAAGAGGTCCCTTCCAAAATTCATGCATCGAATTGCAAGGATGGTGAAAAGCGTACCCACTGGCATTTTAAATGCTAATTCTTTGGAAATCATATCTCTAGTTAGGGTAGCTATATTTCACATGCTCCCTAGCCACAATTGGCGAGAGGCTGTGCTATCTTAAAAAAAAAGAGGAATACTTATTTGTATGTATAAACACACACATGACACATATGCATCTCTTTGCATCTGGCTTTATGTGGGTAATGGGGAAATGAACCTGGGCCAACAGGCTTTACAGAAAGTGCCTTTAATCTCTGAGCCATCTCCCCAGTCTGCTGTTGTATCATTTTTTTTTTCTCAAAAGTATCCACCAGATGTTACAGTGAGGTTATGGCTTTAAGTTGGTAGCACCAACAGACTTCTTCTGTTGGTGATAAGCATTAGTATCCTCATTGTACTTACATACTTTCTTACTTTCTATGTATTTGAAATTTTAGTTAATTTTTTGCCTACATACTTAAAAGTCAAACAATGTGATTTTACTTTTCTAATAAGTTCAGATTAAGAATGATTTGCATATGAGATTCAAGTTCTTATATTTTCTATAATTTCATCCTAGATACTTTGTCAAGAGAGAGCAAATATTACCAATCTCATGTACAATCAATATGTAGCCATGCAACCAGAATTATTTCAAAGTTAGATCACTTCAAACACTCAAGGAATTTTTACAACCTCAGAAGCAATTAAATGGTGTTCTTGTTACCGTCTCAAATTATTTATTAGAACACATTAAAAATAGAAATCCAAAGTTCTCACAAGTGACAAAATGTTCTTTTGCAAAATTGCACAACATTGCTGCAAACTACTAGTTGCCAATAGAGGTCTATACTCCTCTCACAACGTGATCCCCAATGGGATTGTGGTGTTTGAGCTTATTCACACTCATTATTACTTTGCAAAGAGAATTAAGAGTTTCCTTTGGTTATTGTGCAGGTTGTTATAGGATTCCTTTTCAATGAGAGAAAACTGCCTTTTTATGATACTTTGTAGGTTTAATTTTTATAGTCTCTTGCCTTAAACATCTTCTAATAAAACTAATAGTATGTAATTTTAGACTGTGTTTTCTCAAGTATTTACATTAATTTCTATACATCAAGAAAATAAGTACAGATGACAAAATCAATGATGAATGAGAAATTTGAAATATGAGTTTCTGTTATTAAGTTTCATAAATTGAATGTAGTTTATCTCTTCTCTAGTTTTGCACCATGATGAAGCTGTCTCTTTTTTTCTGCTAGTTTTATCTACATGTCTTCAGGGTAAAAATAAACCTGATTTTAGTGAGAAACCATAATTATTTCTCGATCATTTGTGTTATCACTAAGCTTCAGAATTGTTCAACTTGCTGTCTATGTGAAGAAAAGAAATGGCCAGTCGTTTCCACAACTATACGGGAAGAACTGTGATGCAGAAGTGTGCTTGTGCTTTAAATAAAACATAAAGTTTAAAATTAGAATAATATATAGTATTTTTGTGTCCAGTTTTCATAAACCTTATATATATTTAACATCTAATAAAATATAGCTGTGTGCATAAATGTTTTATTAAATATTTCTAGTGAAATAATAAAATGCATGCAAATAATATTATTTGCTGCTCAAGTATTTCCAACTTTTAGTGTTATTATTTTTGTGAAGAAATTTTAGTCCCGAATGTGAAGATCTAATTTGTGTGGTCTTTTTGAAAGCAGCAATGCTCAGACAGCCCAACAGATGGCAGTAAATGCCTTCTGTAAAATAAATAATGTAGCTTGGCAGTTTATCACAGTAATTCTTCTAATGTGGCTTCTGTACTTTAATAACATAGCACAGAAGCATCATTAAAAGAATGTAAATTGGTGGAATTCTAAACGTAGATTTTGGTATTAGTACATTTTAAAGAGATTGCTGAAAGTATTTTACAAGGTAAACTGAATAGCGTTTGCTCTCTCCCTTTTCCCCTGCCTTGAGAATATTAGTTTCTGGAGTTACTTGTAAAACAGTAGAGCTCAAGAATTATAAGATTAGTTAGTATTTCAGAGGTATGAAAAGATAAATGCTTAAAAATACTTACCATTTGGATTCATGCCAAAACAAGATTAATTTTATTTCAGAGCAAGAGAGAGAAAAAGAGAGAGAGAATATGGGTGCACTAGGGCTTCCTGTGACTGTGTTCCCACCAGATGCATGCACTATTTTGTGCATTTGGTTTTATGTGGGTACTGGGAAATTGAACCCTGGGTCTTCAGGCATTGCAAGAAAATGCCTTTAACCGCCAAGTTATCTCTCCAGCCCCTGATTTTTATTTATTTATTTTTGAATACCACACTTGGTTGGTGTTCATTAGACTCATAATTAAAATGATCCAATTTTTTTGTGACAAATTGAAGAAATTCTTCACAATGCACAAACTAGTACCAAATACAGTCAAACTTCATTTGTTTATTTGCTTTATGGGGATCTTAACTTCTAAATGTATTACTGTGTATGATAGTAAAGTGTCACATTATGGGACACTGCAGCTTAAGAAAAGTCACTAGGGAAAGCTACCGCCTTGTTTTACAGCATCATTGTGGCTTGAATCTCAAGTGTCTTCCCTGCTCACCAACCTGTGGCACTATTGGGAAGTGGTGGCGATGTGTCCAAGTGGAAGGAAGTTCATTGGAGGTGCACTCTGAAGGGGATATAAGGAGCCTCGCTGTATCAAAATCCCTATTCTTTTGCTTCCTAGCAACCAGGAGGTGATTAGCCATGCTCTGCCTTTGCTCCCTCCCTGCTGATGTTCAACTGCTTTTGTTTGGGTCCAAAGTGTTGGGACCAAGTGTCCATTGGCTGAAGCCTCTGAAACAGTGAACCAAAATCAACCTTTCTCCACCTGAAGTTGTCACAGCAACAGAAACCTTACTAATATAGTCATGTGTTTTAACAGGCTACAGTAAGTCATGGGGGATGAAATGTAAGAACACACCGTGGGAATGAACTCTGGGGAAGAATTGTGGAAATATTTTTTATGGACCTTACAAATAATTTTTGTGACATTATTGCTATGAGAGGCTTAATTATTTGTAATTTGCTCTAATGTTAATCTTACAACTCTGTAATCCACCTGCTTAAAGTAATGTGTCTAGGTTTCCTCTGCCTTGGTGTACCTTTGGTCTGAACAGCACAGATGACCAATATAGACAAGCAATGTTTAGAGATGCTGACTGATCTTAAGATATGTTCTGTGTTCCTTTCCTCAGAGGCCTGGTTGGACTCTCAACTCAGATATGCTGAGCAGAGAATTGAAGACAACGAGGCTAGTAACTATGGGCTCACAGACATCATGAAGGCAGCATGGGTTCAATGTGATTGCTCTTGTGGATCAGCAGAGCCCAGCAGCTCATACTCTTAATTTCCTTCCTTTGAAAATTGTTTAAGGATTAACCAAAGTCAAAAGTTCCTGATCCTTTGCTCATGACATGTACTACTGGTTCACATGTTACTCTTTTGCTGTTCAATGAAAGTGCTAATGAGTACTGGAGAGAGCCACTGCCTAAGCAACATCAGAGCAGATGTAACAGCAATGTTCACTAAAGTGGCCTAAACTAAACTTTTCAGTTTCCTTTTTCCTCAGGCTGCTGCTAGAGGGAGCTAGCCATTTCCTGGGATGAAATCTCACACATATCAGGCTCTGCTTTTAGAAGCAGGAAAGAAAAGTTCCAGAGGTTAGTATTTCCTAAATCAGGGCTGTGCCCCTCAAATAGGTCAATAAATGATCCTGGAAACTCAGTTTCCTAGATCTGGAATTCCTTGAGTCCTAAAATCCAAACACAAACACCATGCCATCCATATGTTAGTTTTTAATGCTATAAAACAAGTAAACATGGCTTGAAAACCCTGTGCATTGATAAATTCTGTAGGTCTGTCATCTGGTCATGACTAACCGGAAGTGTTAGAGTCTGCATTTACAAGACTAAAATCAAGCTTTAAAAATCAAGGTGTTGGCTTGTTTTTTTTTTTTTTTTTTTTCAACCTGAAGTTCTGGTGTTGGGGCATGACTCGGTTCCTTGTTCCCTTTTCTTGCACAGTCATTCAGGGGCTGCTATTCATTCTTTGAGGCCACCCATATCCATTGCCCTAACGCTCCTTCTATATGAAAAGCCAGATAGAGAATTTCCCTTTTCATTTTCCTTCTCATGCTTTGAATTTCCTTTGCCAGAAAGAAAAAAAGTTCCTTCAATGGGCTTAAATGATTTGTTCCAATTGACTGAAGTTGATTGGTTTGGGACCTTAATTACACCTACAAAATGCCCTTCATACTAGCACCTAGATTTGTGTTTGACAGAATGCCTGAGAGAAAGTGTGTGTGTGTGTGTGTGTGTGTGTGTGTGTGTGTGTGTGTGTGTGTGTGTATGTGTGTGTGCTAATAGGGACTGGGAATCTCGGAATCCTGCTTACCTATTTATTATGCTTATAAACACCACTTACTTAGAAACCACATGGGAATTTTTTTACAGAATTGTTGGAGTTGTCATTTTCTAGGTGTTAATGAATTATTTAAGTAAATTTAATTTTATACCCAATTTACTGATGAAAAACTGATAAGAAATAAAGTAACCTGGAATAACTTACAGAAATAAATGAGAGAACTCAGGTTTTGAGACCCTAAAATTACAGATAGCCAATTTTTAAAAGCTCCTTTTTAATACCACCTCTGATCTTAGATTCTATATTAAAAACAGCAATAACAAAAACTTCCCCAGTGCCTTTTTGTCTTTACTTTTCAGACTATGTAGCCCAGCCTAACCCTGACCTTATCGTCTTCCTGCCTCAGCTTCCCAAGTGTTGGTATGACAAGTGTAAGTCACCACACCATTTCATTACTCTATTCTGCAGCTTGAATTGTGGAAACCTGATTGACAGTTTCATAGCAGGCATGGCTACTTTTTTTCCCTTTATATATTCATGTCTAATTCCTTTTACACTGCATTCCATGTCTGGTTTCCCATTAGTGAGATGGGATGAGGGGAAAACAAACTATAGCTCTCTAAAGATTGCTGCAAGTTTACACTCTGGCGGTGCCACACTGTCTCAAAGACCTGTGGTCATGGCTGCTTTTTAACTGGAGTTCTCTGAACCAGGATTCTGTCCTGTCACCACAAATGGCTGTGAAAAAAGCAATCACAAAACCTCAGTGACATTCACGGGGCACTTGTTTTGTGCTTGTGGGTGAATGAGTGGTCTGATGTGGTCTGATTCATGTTGGCTGGGCTGACTCATGAATTTGGGGTCAGTAGATGAATCAGCTGGGGGTTCCTTGTTTAGCTTAATTTTATGTGGATGACTCAGCTCTGTTTCTACGGTCTTTTGTCATGTTAGTAGTCTGTTCCAGACCTGCTCTCATACTGATGACAGGTTCCCAAATAGAATGTAAGTATGCAAGAAGTCGTGAGCTACAGGCTCAGAACTGCTGCATTAGCACTTATCAGGAGAAAACACTATATCTTCCACATCTTGCTCAGTGGCCAAACCTTCAAGGTTACTTGTTAAAAACAGCTAAAAAGGGGAATGGATGTAGGATCCAAGGAGAAATGGTAAATTGGGGTATTTTTTTAGAAACTCTTTCACAAATGTTATAACTTATATCAACTGTCTTTTTGGTTTGCTCGAAGACTGACTTCTGCAACATAGCCAAAAACATACACTTTCATATACTAGGATTCAGCTCTCTTGAATGTCAGTTTTCACTGGATTCAGAGTCCAGAGTGCTAACCATTGCACCATGGAACCACAAGTAATGTCGGTTTTCATTTGTGCTTTGGAACTCTTCGTTAACTTTTGGGATATTGATTGAGCTCTTAAGAGACTGAAATTGAGATTTTAGTGTCATACATACATACATACATACATACATACATACATACAATGTAAACCAAAGAATGATTAAACAAAACTATCAGATTTTTCTTCTGTCAGTTTTGTGTCCCAAAGGTGATCAATTTTTAGTAGTTTGTATTTTTAGTTTTCTGATAATTTTCTCTGAATACATTAAATAATGTTGATTCCATTATTTCTTTATTTAATTAACTGTTGGTTTCATAGTTTTTGCTGTGAAGAATCAATATTTATCTTGAGACACTCCTTTTCCTTCCTTTTTAGTTAAATAACCTTTTGTCTTTTCAGTTATTTTATAACAATACATAGTGTATCATGTGTTCTAAATGTCATTAAAAGGATTATTTTGATAATAATGTCATTAAAAGATTTTTTAAAAATGTTTTATTTATTTATTTACTAGAGACAGACAGAGAGAGAGAGAGAGAGAGAGAGAGAGAGAGAGAGAGAGAGAGAGAGAGAGAGAGAGAGAGAAAGAGAAATGGGCATGTCAGGGCCTTCATCCACTGCAAATGAACTCCAAACACATACGCCCACTTGTGCATCTGGCTTTATATGGGCACTGGGGAATTGAACTTGGGTCCTTCTGCATTACAGACAAATGCCTTAACCGCTAAGCCATCTTTTCAGCCCTTATTAAAAGATTTAATAGTTTATATCACCACCATTTTTACCTTCCATATGTTAACCACATTAATAGAACCATTTCACTTGGTCTTTATAAAATCCTATGAGATAATCTTAACAATTTTTCAGTTGAAGAAACAGGAGCAAAGGTGTTCAATCACTTTCTTGAAAATCACGTAGGTAATAAGTGCTGAGACAGTAGATGAAACCCTTGAAATCTAATCTCAGAGTTATTTTGAATATAACTTTCTTCATCACAACTGTCTCTGCAGCTCCACAAAATCAAGAATTGGGAAGTAGATTTTCTGATAAGTTCTTCCCACATTTTGTTCACAATCTTATTTTTCAAAAGGTCATGAAAGACTAAGGCGAATTGCCATTCTCTGGTTACTTCTCAATAAGAAGGAATTGACTGATGATGTGGAACCGACATGCACCTTGAAGAAAACATCTGGAGGATGCTGGACATATCAAAAATATGCAATAGGGTTCAGAAAATTTCAGAAATTTTCAAGAAAAAAGAGGCATGAAAGTGTAATTGGAGACATGAATGGAAACATGCCTCAGAATGGCTAGAAAACTGTGGACCGTGAACAACTTTGTACTCTTCATGAATAGGGGGCTGCAGTGGAGAAATAAATGAGAATGAAAGGCTGAAGGGAGACTTCAAAGTCTACACAGGAAATGGGAAGAAAATTAATATAGAGTGGCGAGGGTCTTGAAACATGGCAGATGATGAAAGTTTATATTGCAAACACTGTTAAAAATTCACTGTAACTAATTAAAATGGCACTAAAGCCTATTTTGAGACGAGAACGAGGTTAGGGATAAGGAAAAGGCAGTTTTGCTGTTTGCTGCAGTTGGTATTGCAGCGATGAGGGAATTTCGGAGTTCAGGGAAGGTTCCCCAGGTTTATGCATCCCAAGGTTTAGATTTATTTCTAATCTTTAATGAATCAAGAAGAATGAAATTATGAATTATTAAGTTTATTTGGGGAGAAATCACATTTTGTGGAGTTTATTTAAAGGGAATTGGGATCTGGAAAGAAAGACTGGAACATTTTTATGTGGAAAACATATTTCAGAAAAATGGAAGTTAGGGAGAAACTGAGGCTTAGAAAGTGAAATTAGAATGGAGCCTGGGACCATGTGGAAAACTAGAGAAACTGAGGCTTAGAAAGTCAAGTTCAGGAGGGGCTGTGAACATGTGGAAAGCCTCGAGGAAAGATTTAGAGGAGCTGTGAACCCATGAGAGTGCCCATGTGGCAGATCCGGAGTGGGAATCCTCACTTGGCAAATTGAGGGCTCAGAAGACAGATAGAACAAGGAGACTAGGATTAAACAGGGGAACACGCTTGGCATTTGTCCATGCTTTCTCACGGGTGAGGGGAAGTTAGGGGAAAATGCGTGAGCCCAGGTAGCAAAAGTAAAGACTCAGGTCAGCCTGTCACGTTTATAGTGTCTGATACAGGTTGTGTGTGTGTGTGTGTGTGTGTGTGTGTGTGTGTGTGTGTGTGTGTGTGTAAATTGGATTCGTTATTAGGTCTGGAGGATGGATGGTAGAGTCTCCCCACATCTGGGTGGGGCTGAGATCATAGTATGTTTGACTGTGAACAGCAGGTGATCAATATCCGACAGGAGTTCTAATCCAAGTTAGGAGTGTTCCTTCTTGTGCCAAGGTGAGAAATCAGGTGTTTGGCATCTTCTGGTTTCCTTTGGGCTTCCATCCCTGGCTGAAACCTGACTAGCTTTCTCCCATCATATCTCAGTGTTAATAAAAGCTAGGAGAAAGCCCAACTACTCCATTTATATTCTGCTCCTAGTTTGCCAAATAGGGATTAGTCTTTACATTATGCAGCAAAGAGAAAGAATTGAATCCCAACATTAGTGAGAAGAAAATAAAGAATAGTCACTTTAGTGAAATCATGTCCTTCGTCTGGCTGACCATGTTTGAATACATAAATAGTACATTGACTGTGTGATCAGAGAGCTGTGGAAACACGAGGATGCTGATAAAGGAGAAGAAGCCAGTGATGAGCAACTTGTCTTCTTAAGAGAAGCACCAAACTTAAATGGCTTTGATTTTCAGGGGGAAAAAAAGTGAATACTAGAAATTACAATTTGAGAAATTTGTTCTGGGAAAAATGTAGATGGTCCTGTTAAACAAGAGATGAAGAGAGAGCTTAATTGCCAAGATCAATACATGCCTAATTAACTTTTCTTTTGTCCCCCTCTCTAACCCTTCGTTTTCTCTACTGAAAAGAGATACTCCATGGTACAGAGTACAGAGTTCGGTGTACAAAAGAATATTGAAAACTTTGAACTGTTCTGACTCTCCAATTCTGAAAATAACAGAAGTCAGATAACAATGTTTTGATTTTGTATAAACATCTAAGAACAATAACCATTGTTGAGACTAACAGGTGCATCCTTCTGATCACACATCCTAATCACAGAGGGCTTTTTAAGGAAAATGCTTAAATTAATACTCACTTAAATGATAATTTTATTTTTGTCTCATGCTAATGTATTTGACAGACCTTTTTAAAGTTTATTTCCTATGTGCCAGATTGTATGAGATGCTTGGGACTTAATAGATGAACAGGGAAACACACTTTGAAGATTCAATATTGTGATAGTGATAAAACATAATTATAACAATAAGTATTATAATAATATAACTGATAAGGCATTTAAAATACTTTATTTATTTATTTGCATGAGTGTGTGTGTGTGTGTGTGCATACCAGGTCCTCTCACCCCCTTTGCATCAAGAGTCCTGGGGAATTCAACTTGGCCTGTAGGCTTTGTAAGCAAGTACCTTTAACCACTGAGATATCTTCTCAGCCCATATAATATTATAGTAAAACTCATAATTCATGTTATAATAATTCTACACAGAGTAATGGTATTATAGAAGTAACAAACTTTTGATAAACTGAGGATCTAAGGAAAGGATGTTTCAAAATTAAAAAAAACCCCAATAAACATGAAACAATGTGAAATTTTAAAATGAAAATTACAACCTTAACAAAAGAAAACTTTAAGTGCAGGTGAAAGACCAGCATATGTGAAAAGTTAGTTTGAGGCAGAGTTGTGTCCATCAGTTCCAACAAGTGGGTTAATGTAGTGTTGCTGGATATGCCGCTCATGTGAGAGCAAACGGTGAGAGGTGTGGTTGGAAAGCAGCACCAAGCAGTAATGAGCACTGACATAGTAAAGAGTCATTGGGCTGGAAAACAATGGTGATAAGATAGTATTCACAGCTTTGAAGACAGGCTAGTAGAGGGGTCTTCTTAAAGGATCTTACTTTATTGGAAATAAGCAGACACTGAATACCTTTAAAGAGTGGAGAACTATCTGTGGTAGTTTGAACATATGTTCCCCATATACTCAGGTGTTTTATTAAAGTTTGTGACTTGGGTGTCCAGTCGCCTGCCTAGAGGTGTCACTCGGGGAAGATCCTATGGTCTAACCCTATGTTCAGTTTTGGGAGGATCTGACGTTCACATCAAATGTATGTAGAGCAGTCTGAGCTCTGGCAGGTTCTTTACTCCTTGATGCTTGCTCATGCTTGCTACTTTTGCTTTTTCCTGGCTGTTTGGTTGTTTCTGCTTGGATGTATGGAAGCAAAGACTTCCCCCGCTAATGGAGCTCCCTGGATCTGTGAGATTGAAATAAATCCCTTCCTCCTCTAAACTGTGCCTAATTTAGGTATTTATCCCAGTAATGTGAAACTGTCTACTACAATATTATTTAGCTTATTTGTAGAAATTTTGAAGAAATGTTACTCTGACAGTGTAAGAATTTGAATTAGAGGAAGGGAAAATATGATATAGGGAGGCTACTAATCTATAAGAGATAAATTGATCTAAGATAGTAAGAGAATACTGGAGAGGGAGGGAGACATGAGCTTGGAAAATCCACTAGTCTTATTAACTGATTGTAAATGATATGTCAAGGAGGGGAAGGAATGTAAGTTTAATACATGGTTTCCTGCTCAAGTGATTAGATGATGTCTTATAAATCATCTACTTGGTTATGTATTTTATGACAAATGAAATGAGAATCTTGGGCTAGGGGAGATGGCTCAATCATTAAGAGCTCTTGCCATAAGCATGAGGACCTAAGAGGACCTGAGAGGACATAAATTCCATTCCTTGGCAGCCACATAAGTAGCTGGATGTGGACACACATGTCTGCAACCCCATTGTGGTTTCTGTATGGGCAGGAGGACTGGAGAATTGCTGGGACAGAGCTAGATTGAATTAGAACTTTAGTCTCCGGGAACAAAAAGAGGAGGACAACCTAGCATTCTCTTCTGACCTCCCACCTGCATCTGGACATACACATGCATATATTATACACATATCACATCACATCACACAGCACACAACAATGCTGTACACACACATGCACGTGTGAGCATGAGCGTGCGTGCACACACGTATGCCAAAAACCCACAATAAATGAGAATCTTAATTTTTATAAAATAATAAACTTATTTTGAAAATGCAGAATGTGAATATTTGTGGGGAATCTAGAATGAGCTATTCAATTTGCAACATACAGGTCTGGAGCTACTTGGGAATCATCTTGAAAACTTCAGTTCCCTGAGCCTTATGGAATGCTATAAAAATTAAAGTGAGAACTCAGGTAAAATGTGTTCATTTATTTGGCAATGATATTTTTCTAAAGCTTAATGTAAATGCTTTAATTATGGATGTTGCAATTTTAATGTGTGTCTCTTTTTTCGCACAAGCTGCCTACTTTAAATAGTGAAAAAAGGCAATCTGAAAAATATCTAACAAAGTATTCCTCCCTTTCAGGCATATTTTATAACTAGAAGTGAAACTCTAAAAGAAAACTTGTCGATAAAAATTGTATGTTGGCTTTTATGGGACTAAAGGGCATGCCATGTAGCATGTGAAGTGTAGCATTTAAGTTCTATTTTGCAGCTTTTTATAAGGTATAAACTATTCCCAAGAGACTACTACAAATTATTTTATATGACAATTACAATTTTGTTTAATGAAGAACCTAATCTTAAATATGGTAATTTATAGATACCTATGCTTCCTTCTTGAAGATTCCTGTGACTCTACAGGCTAGGTTAAATGCCATTTCTGTAGCTTCTACACAATGCAGAATATCCTTCATCATAGTACTTCTGTTATCAGCTTAGGTGCTTTTTTATTATGCCTGTCACCAGGCAGCTCTGCATCTACCTCCCTGAGTCCCCACTCTGGACATGAGATATTACAGAGTAGTATCTTTCAAACTTTTAATCTCAAGCAAAGGAAGAAATTCACACTTTTCCATTTCACCTGAGTTATGTATAAAACTGAAATTAAATTTCATAAATTATTTTTGCAATAAGCATCGTACTGTGCTATTTTCCATTTCAATCCATGTACTCCTTCAATGGAGACATTGGTGAAACCCATAATACTGATTGAACAAACCTTTCATTGCTCTCAGCAGTGCTTTGAAAAAAATGAAGTTCCAGAGAAGGTCATCCTGATGCTTGTATCCCTGTTGTTTAGCGTGGAAAGATCCTAGTTTGTTGAAGATAGACTGGTGGTTTTGTCAGTCTAGTACTTCAGAAGGATATGCTAATCGAGGGAAAACGTGCTGCTTCCCTGGAGCTCAGCAGAGGATTTTCTAAATTCCCATTTTAAGCAGTAGTGTATGCGGTGAGCCATGAGTTGGTTAAGAATAAAAGGCTGTAAAACCTTATTGCACTGCATTCCTGTAATCCTACTAATGCCAGTGTGACTTACCCACATGCAGCCAGGAGTAACATACTGACAAATTCTCAATTAACACCAGCATTTCTGAACATCTACTAGACAGTCAGCTCTACTGCATTAAAAACTTTATCATTTTCAACATAGAAGCTAAAGGACTAGCCTATGCGAGAAGCACAAACTTTTATTTAATAATACTTACACACAGGGAAGTTTATATTTACAATGGCCACCCATATATAAGCTAGTAAATGAAGATAAAATAGTTCTTTTTTTAGTATGAATGACCTTTCACACTATCTTTTCTCATGGAAAAATTTCTCAATTTCAACCTGCATCATGCTTGGTCTAAATTATACCCTTGAGAGTTCTTTTATTTTAGCTACTAATAATCCCATCATTATTTAACTCAAAAGCTAAATGATTACGATTCTTTTTAAATTGAGAACGTTAGTATATGAACATACTGAATTTGTTCATGTTCTCATTTTCCTCTTTTCCCCCCTCTCCCCTCCCCCAGTCTACTGAGAACTCTCCTTTCTTTAGGTAGTCTTTCCTTTGTTTTGGGGTCTCATTCCTTTTGCCCTCCTTTATATTTCCTGTCAAAATGTTGATAGGTTCAGAACAGTACTGATCTTGGGCTGCCGGTAACCACTGAGGGTGCATGAATGCACCAATAATTTCATGTTGAAATACCAAAACACTTCTACACCCTCAGTAACTCTTACATTCTTTCCATCCCCTCCACCCACAATGCTCCCAGAGCCTTGGAGGGTGTGATAGGAATCTTGTGTGGAGCTCTCAACAGCCTCTTGTTTTCTTCTTTGATGTTTTGTGTCTCAGTTTTATCACCATCTCCATAGAGAAAGTTCTCTGGCTTGCAGTGAAAGCAGCACTCATATTTGTACTCTGCACTGCTTCCAGAACTCTGGTGACTGTGACAGAGATGACTCATCCAGTGCTGAAAGCCCCGGGTTTTCTCTTCTTCCTGAGGAATCTTGGATCAACCCGGTCTTTGCTGCCATCTGTAAAAGGAAGGTTCTCTGACCCAAAGTGAGGTCAGCAGTTATGAAAGAACATGAGCACATTTGGAAGGCTGTTTGTTGGGCATACTATTTCTACTCAGCTAAAGAAGAGTGGAAGCTTCCCTCTGAGATCTACGGTCATCTAAGCCGTAGACTTTTGACTGGGTTCTCAGTATGAGAGTAACTGAGTGGGCCTCCAAGCCAATCAGAGAGCAGCTGGTTACTTCCATAACTTATGCGTCACTATTGCACCCATGGGTACACCCTGCCTGGCTGGTTGATTCTGTAGGACCCACTGTTTGTTCAAACTGTAGACGACTTATCTCCTCTGGCAGTGCTTTCCAGCACTATGGCAACTGTCTGTGGATGGCTTCCTTCTCAGTTTCAGCTTGATTTCTCAATGCCCTGTAACTGCTGAGTATGTTGTCTGTGACAACAGAGGCTTAGCGTCTCATTGTAGTGGGTAACCGCACTTTGGCAATGGCCGGTGTTGTTTTGGGGGCCTCCCCAAACTGCCTGTCAGTTCACTATTAGGGGGTTGACCTATTTCCAGCACTGAAGCTACATGCAACAACTCATGCCATTGGATAAGCTTTCTCCATCCACCAGGGTACTTCTTCCCAGACTATCTTACTCTATTTCTTTTTCATTTCTCTTAAATTATGTCTTTTAATTAGCTAACAAAGAAGCATATTTCTAAAGAACTTCTTTATACCGTCTTTAGTTTTGTGTACCCCTCCATGCCCCCCACTTAGACCTATCTACCCCCTATATTTTGTTCCTCCACTTTCCTGTCTGCTATCCTCTCCCACAACCCCTCCCCCACATCTCTGCCCAAGCCTCATTCTAGCTTCCTGACTGGTACTACTGATGCTTACTACAACTTACAAACAAACCTAGCTATCCTAAGTTAGGATCCACATGTGAGAGAGAAAATGGCACGTTTGTCTCTTTGAGCCTGGGTTATCCAATTTAGTATAATTTATTTTTTCCAGATCCATCTGTTTTGTTGAGAATTTTGTTTTTCTTTACAGAAACAGAATAGAATAGAAATCCATTGTGTATATGAACTGCATCTTCATTATTCATCAGTTCCTCTCCTAGCTATTGTGAATAGTGCAGCAGTGAACATGGCTGAGCAAGTACCTCTATAGTAAAGTCTTTAAGATATATGACCTGAGTTGTTCATATGGTAGCTCTATGTCATGGTTTGATCCAGGTGTCCCTACAAACAAATGAATGTGTTCTGAATGATCAATCCTCAGCTGATGGCAGTTTGGGTTTTACAACCTCAATGGAGCTGTGTTGTTGGGGGCGGGTTTATGGGGTTATAAGCCAGCTCCCCCTTGCCAATGTTTGGCACACCATTCTGCTGCTGTTTCCAGTGCTGTGGCAGAGGTAGTGTCCACCCCTCTGCTCATGCCATCATTTTCCCTGCCAGGATGGAGTCTCCCCTTGAGTCCATAAGCCTAATAAACCCATTCCTCCACAAGACGCTTTTGCTGGGGTTCTTTCTGCTCAGCAACTACAAAGCTGACCACAACACTCTATTTTTAGGTTTTTGAGAAACCTTCATATTGGTTTCCCATGGAGGCTGCACTAGTGTACGCTTTTATCAACAGTGAATAATTATTCTTCTTTCCCCTCACTCTTGAGAACTTTTATTGTCATTTGATTTTTTTTAAGTCAGGGTGTCACTCTAGCCCAGGCTGACCTGGAACTCAGTGTGTCTGCAGTCCCAGGCTGGCCTTGAACTCACAGTGATCCTCTACTTCTGCCTCCCCAGTGCTGAGGTTAAAGGCGTGTGCCACTGCCCCTGGTGTCATTTGACGTTCTGATGGTAGCCATTATGATCAGAGTGAGATGGAATCTCACAGAAATTTTAATTTCCATTTCCCTTATGCCTAAAGATGTTGAACATTTTTCAATGGTTATTGGACATTTAAATTTATTCCTTTGAGAATTCTCTGTTCAATTCCCTGCCTCATTTTTTTGAGTTGGTTGATTGATTTTTACTGCTTAGGTTTTTGAGCTCTTTTCTTTGTATAGTCTAGATATTAAACATCTGTTGGATATATTGTTGGTAAAGATTTTATACCCTTCTGTAGGTTGTTGATTTACTTGGTTTATGGTTTTCTTAGCTAAACAGTGGCTTTTAAGTTTCATGAGATTCTATTGGTTGAGTGTTTATCTAATTCTCCTGCTGCTGGAGTCTTATTCAGAAAGTGTTTCCCTATGTTGATTAATGTTTGCCTTATTTTGATTTTTTTCTCTAGTTGATTCAGAGTTTCAGGTCTGATATTGAAGTCTTTGATCCACTTGCAGTTGATTTTGTGTAGGGTGAGATAAAGTCTCTAGGTTCATTATTCTACACATAGCTATTCAGTATTTCCAGCATCATTTTTTGAACATGTTGTCTTTTACAGTGTGCATTTTTGGCCTGTTTGTCAAAATCAGATTGCTTTAGTTATCTGAACTTTCCCCTGGATCTTCTGTTTTATTTTACTGATCTATATATCTGTTATATGTCATGTTATATTTAGCACTATGGCTTTGTAGTACATATTGGAGTCAGGTTTGGTACATTTATGCTGAGGACATGTTTTGGCTATCTGAGGCCAATGGTTATTAAGGTTATTTTTTCCTTTTGTTTGATGAATGGTGGTATGGTTTTGATTGGAATTTCATTAGTCTGTTTTTTGCTTTTGATAGAATAGCCATTTTCATGATATTAATCCTTCTAATATATGAGCATTGTGGATCTTTCCATCTTCCAGGATCTTCCTCAATTTATTTCTTCAGTGCTTTTAAAAAATGTGTGTGTGTGTGTGTGTGTGTGTGTGTGTGTGTGTATGTTTATAGGCATGACAGGGTCTCTTGCCACTGCAAATGAATGATAGACTCACGCACCACTTTTTGTATCTGGCTTTATGTGGTTGCTGGAGAAGTGAACTCCAGGCCGATAGGCTTTTTAAGTAAGTGCTTTTAACAGCTGAGCCATCTGTCCAGCTCCTCTTCAGTGTTTTAATTTTTTCATCTTAGAGGTTTTTCACTCCGTTGGTTAATGATATTCCAAGATATTTATTTTACTTTGTATGAATGCATCAAATTATTATATTCTTTCCCATAAGTGTGTACAACTGTTAAATGAAAAAATGTTATCTTAGGATTCAATGAGCATTTTATTCAGTTATATTTTGTTTTGTTAAAATGGTTTTGTCTCAACCATTTTATTCAACATAGTTTTGATGAAAAATAGCAATTTAATAACTAGGGAATCATCTGTGTTGATGCATTAACTCAATCTTTTCCTGCCCAACTCCCATATACTATTAAATGACATTAAAACATTAAAAGCTTTTTATTTACATTGTATTTACACTCTTTCTTCCTTTGAGTCCAAGCATTCCAGCAAGAAAATATAAAGGTGAGTGAGGAAGAATGGGCTTAGAAGACAATTGGAAAGTAATTAAATATGTCCCTGACAAACAAATTATAAAGGGACTTGTGATCCTGTAATTTCCTTCAATTTATTGTAAGGAATGAGAAAGAACAGAGATGGTACATTGAAATTTTAAGTCATTGATTTAAAAGCATTGAGTTTCTGCTGTGTCTCATTTAGCATGCCAACCCACTCAGAATAAACGATGCCTATGACAGGCTTTTCACTAGGAAGGTCATAGTCTGATAGAGGAGGTAAAAACACACCCAGTCAACTATAACACAGTGCAATATATTATTCTTTAATACTTTACCACTGGCATAGTAACATACTGAGGGAAGACAGATGAGTGAACAACTAATTATACTGGGGAAAGCATCTGTGAAGACACCAGAGAAGATGAAACATTTGTCCTTTACATTAAAAATGATCTTTCTGGGGAGAGACGCAGCAATCCCAGTTAGTGTGGAGGACTAGGGTAAGCATAAGTAGAAAGTATGGAATCAAGGCATGAATGGACAAAGGGAAATGGGTTGGTATGAATGAACAGAATTATGCTAAAGGATGAATCCGAAAGGGTGTTGTGAGTGGATTTTAACCATTTTGTGTATAAAGATGCCTGTATTTTATCTTTTTCATTGCCACCAAGCAGAGGTTTCTCAAAGGGGGACAAAATTAAATGTGCATTTGATAGTTCTGGAGATAGAATACATTAGGGATATTTATTTGATAGTGACAAAAGTACATTGAATTCAGCTGTCATCTGGACTTTAGGCAACAGGGAAAATGGGGTGGGCTGACATTTTTGCTACAAAGCCTGTTAAAGCCTAGACAGCAGGATGTGGACAGTGGGAGAGAGTTTTAAGTATCAACCAATTAGCAGGCATCTCTATGTATTCTAAAAGATAACATGCTATTTTGATCTTTTGCTGAAGGAGCTCTCCACTGTACTTTGGGTCAAGAATCTGAATTGGGTCAAAGGCCAACTTCCTGTAGCAAAGGGGAAGAAGTCACCACAACCAGCATATTTTTATTTATTTATGAGAGTTCCGGGGCACCAGGGCCTCCTGCTGTTGCAAGCAAACTCCAGATGTGTGCATCACTTTGTGCATTTGGCTTTATTTGAGCACTGGGGAATTGAACCTGGGCAGCCAGGCTTTATAAGCAAGCACCTTTAACCACTGAGCCATCTCTCCAGCCTGGAAGATGTCACTCTAGGTTCTTAGAATGTGTATATGCTTATGTAGATGTTTAAGTATTTCACATAATGATTTTATGGGTTTTAAACACTGGAAATCTAGGTATCAAATATTAGAGTGCTTACTCTTTTGCTCTCTTGATGTGTATATATTACCTATTTAAGGTTATTTTGAGATCTTTTTATCCCTCCATGCTGTTTAATTCTCCATTGAGAATATCTACGGACACAGAATCATTCTAATATAGAAGAAAAATTTTAAGAAACATTTTCAAGTGTGAAACAGCTCTTGTCCTAGAGACATTCCCGCATAGTTGCATGCAAACCTAACCGAATGATTGAGGTCATGCCATCCTATAATAAAATATTAACAAGCTTTTCACCGCATTGAAGTGTGAGTTGTCCAGATGCTTTCAGGCATGATCACTGTGATGTTGGGACCTTATTCTGAATTGGCAATATATTGCAATTATGTTTTAAGCCAGCCACATTTAATTTGAGGATTATTCCTAGGTTGATATTTGGATGAGGTTGACAAATACTGCTTGTCCAGAATAACATTTTAATGCAAATTTCTTTTGACAGAGTGAGCTGTGATGCCAAATGTTGCTGTTAGCTATTTTCCACAAGAGAGCATGATTATGATATCTCCATCAGTAAAATTATTTCACATTTTTGATTAAAGGTTTTTTTGGATTGTGCTGAAAAATCTGAAAATGGACTTTATTGACATATAATATTCACTGTTGAGTGTTTCTACAGAGAAATTACCAAATAAAGCAATGCCAATGAAGACTATGTTTGGCCAGTGCACCATTTCTCATATATATATATATATATATATATATATATATATATATATATATATATAGTGTGTGTGTACATTAATGAATGTGCACAAATATCATGAAAATCAGTAGCCTATGAAAGATACATTTGTTTATGATGCTATAAAGAGATAGGATAATGATAAGGAATCATGAAATCCAGAACTCATTTAATAATGTTTATTAATAATACTTTGAATAAGTCACTTAATTGTTTTATTTCAGTTCCATAATATATATTTTTGAGTTAATAAAATCTGCTTTGTAATCATATTGTGAGGATTAATGAGTTAGAATATGAAATGATTCTAGAATTATTAGTTCTCAATAAATATTCATCTCTATTTCTAAATTTTGTTTATTCTTGCATTATAGTTGCAAAGTATTTGTTTCTGAGTGTCTTCAGCTGTACAATTTTGACTGTGGATATAGTTTGCTCAGGATCAAACAAATGTTGATTATAAGAATTTCTTATAGGTGATGGCTATAGTGATTATCTTGATCTGATCATTGTGTAGTGCACACAGATATTGAAACATCATACATATGTATACAATATGTATAATTATTGAACGAATTAAAAATGGAAAGTATATGTATTAGAGACAGGGAATAAAAGGGGATTTATTAAATAGGCTTTACAGGATAGGGCTAGGTAGTCCAATAATGGCTGTCTGTTTGTTGGAGAGGCTGAGATCCTGGTAGTTACTTCGTTCACAAAGAAGGATGACTCAGCAGTTCCAGTCTGACACTGAAGGCCTGGAAGGTTCCCGGAGAGCTGCTGATCTTCAGTTCATGTTGGAAGGCCAAAGATATCAGCTGATGGGGGAAGATGCACCAGCATCAGGGATAGCCATAGTCACTAGCTTCAAAAGCAAAAGTATCACTCTTTTTTCCTTGAACTTCTTTATATCTGGGTTGCTGCTGGAAAGTGCCACCCACTTTTGGGTAGGGTCTCCCCCCTTTCAACTAATTTTTCCTGGAAATGCCCTCACAGACTCATCTAGAAGTGTCTCCTATTCGATTATAACCAATATTAACTATCATAATATATCTAATAGTTTATTGGTGAAAAAAAATTTTTGAGACAAGTTCTTACTATGTAACCCAGGCTGACTTGGAGCTCCTCATGCAGTCTGGGTTGACTGCAAAATTGTGATTTTCCTTAGCCTCTTGAATACTATAGTTCCAGGTATACATCATCATTCTTGGCTTTGAGGCAGGTTAAAGGTAAGAGGGACCCCCCAAAATGGAAGCAAGGAGTATCCTTAGGCCTGTAGTGGGAGAATCTGGGTCATTGCCCCTAGAGGTCAGAAATATCAGAAGGGTTGGCTTTTTCTTATTCCTCCTTCCCTAGAGGAGTTCTCCTTTCCTAAGAGAGATAATTGCCCTCTTCTGAGAAGGTTATGCCCTTCCTAGAAGGTTGAGATTCCTGGGAAGATTGCCCTTTCCAGAAATCTCCCCCTACTTAGGTGCTTGGAGTCAGGACTGAAATGACCAGTTCAGCCCCCACTCCCATAAAGACCCCCCACCTGGGTCTCGAGTGGGCTTTTCCCTGCTCCTGCCAGTTGGGTAGGAGCTCTGTATTTCTTCCCTTTTCTCTTAAGCTCTATGCTCTTTTACTCCTAAGCTTTAAGCTCTCTCTATAATAAACTTTTTCTAAATCTTGGTCTCTGGTGTGTGGATTTTATTTGTCAAATTCCTAAGACAAGAGCCCGGAGGCTCTTGACTCAGTGGAAGCATTGTGACTAGGACCTTCCAGTACCTCAGCTCCTGAGTTATTGCCAATCCAAGAGCAGAGATAGGGCTCTGATGTTCTCAGAGACACCCCAGACTCCCTTATCAGCTTGTAGAAGAAAATTAAATACCATTGAAAGATGTTAATGATACATGTTCAAGTGAGAAAAGTAGATAATAAGACATTATGTGCAAAATGACCTATTTCTGAAATATTTTAGAATTTATATGTAATGACAGGAATGCATGCATAGAACAAAGATTGAAAAGATATCCAATAAGCTATTACTTGCTAAGAAATTACTTAATTTAGGGAACACTCATAAAATACTGAGTTTAAAGTGATATGAAATACTGGGTAGCATGGTAATCATTTTAAGTCTGAAGGCCTTCATATGGGTCATAAGATTTGCAATTCTTTCTTCTCCTGTTGCATGAGTGGTCAGCTTTCCTCAGCTTTATTACCTGAATGATTCCTGTAAAAATTTTTTTGCTAGCTGTGATTTCCAGCATTCAAATAAGCCTCCATTCTAAGAATTTATTATTTGGCAAGATAATTTCTGCTTCCTAAGGTGTGAGTAGAATGTGGAAATTGCCTACCTAAGAGTCAACAACACAAATAAATTCTGATGTCCATCTGATGTTTGCAAAAACCCAGAGAACAGTAACAGCCCCCAAAATAATACATGATTATACCCATCCAGAAAGAACACATCAACCTAGGTCTAAATAGGGAAAAGTGATCTCTCTTTTTTAACTTTAGAATGATTGCCTGCTTCCCTGAACCCTTCCATAAATAACATTATTTTCACCATGGCTAGTTTTCCAAAATACCAGAGAGACCCAGACAGAAGGATCACAACTTGGAGATCAGCTTGGGACACCTGGTACAAAAAACAAAAGAAATCAAACAGAAAAAGTACACCCAAAGGCTTTCTTGTTCACCCTCTAAGTGAAAGTCCTCCTAGTTACTTTCCTAGTTCGTATTTTTTGTGGTTGTTGAAAAGCTAAACATCACCCAGCACTCAGTTATTTGCCTATTTGCTCATTACTTCTTCTTTTAGAGTAGAAGTAGAGCCCTCTGTGAGGTCAGGGGCTTTCTTATGTTCCAACCCTACCTCAGCGTGTCAGCCCACAGTAAGGAATGGCAGTGATGGGTTGACTGACAGATCAAGGGAAAAAGAATATTATAAAATCAGGTTTTCCTGAGGTAAGACTGAATCATTTTGTCTTGGTATGTCATGTTTCTTGGTTATTAGGAAAAAATTTAAATTATAATATGAGAAAGTCATTATTTTTAGACTTATCCCTTCTCTTAGGAAAACTTCCAAGTAATGTGGCAACGTGCTTTTTAAAAAAATCTTATTCGAATAATTGATCTGGTACTTGAAATCAATTAGGAAATATTAATTTCCTTTTGTGCTCATAGAGTTTCTTGTTGTGTTAGAGCCCACAGTTCTCTTCCACTTTGTTTTTCTTCCATTCTCTCATCATGCTCATGATACAGAAACCACAAAGGGAGTGAGAGCAAGCAATTCTACCCTGGTGACACATTCCGTGTCATTTTCCATATCAGCGAATGGCTTGCCAATGGAACACAGGATGAGCTGAAGTTCTCCCAAACTGACTAATAAGTAGAGTCAATCTGAGAGAAATGATTTGGTACACAACTTTAAAGGTTAGCTGACAAAAACAAATGGTTTAAATGTTGTTTTTCCACATTAAGATGTAGTTTCTTAAATTAATGCTACACATCGTCAAATTAAAAATTTATAGTCTTATTTTTTCCATGATAATCTGAAACCTGACCCAGTTATTTCTTTTTTAAAACTTTTTTTATTGATAGCTTCTATAATTATAGACCATAATTCATAATGACTCCCTCCCTACCCTCCCTCATATCTCTTCCTCCTCTCAATTAGTCTCTTTTCTTTCAGTGTTATCATCTTTTCTTCCCATTTATGTGTAGGTATTATCAGGCACTGGGAAGTTATGAATATCAAGTCCATTTTTTATCTGGAAGTTTGCATTGTAAGCAACCTTATCCTTTATTTGGCTCCTACAGACTTTCCAACACCTCTTCTGCAATAGACACCGAGCCTTAGGAAGTGTGAGAGATGTCCCAGTGCTGAACACTCCACTGTCACTTCTTCTCAGCACTATGGTGTCTTTTGTGTTATCCCAGTGGCCACCATCATCTGAAAAAAGAAGCTTCTGTAGCCAAAAATGAGAATAGCATTATCATATAGATACAATCATTTTATTATATTTTTACAACTCATTTTTTCTTTATTCTCTACAAGCACCAGAAAATACCTACATTAGAAATCACAGAACAAGAAATTATCATGAATGTAACAAATACAAATGATTTAACACTTTTTAACAAATATCTGTTCATTAATATGTCTTTTTCATTTATTCACATCCTTATAAACATACTATTATGAAAAATATTACCAATCTTCAATTCTATCTATAGTAAAAATCTGCACTTAATTATGTTCTGAACACATGATGTTATTAAATTTTCTTGCATATGCTAAATATGTATATTTGTACATGTATGCATATATCATTCAGCATGTGAAAACAAACACATGCACTCACATAATTACTGTCACTATATACATATACATATGTAACTGAATATTAGAGATTGTGGCATGTATCTAAATACACTAACAAGTGTCATTTTCATGGACACTGGGAATCTTTCTAGTTGTCACAGGTCCATTTCTCTTGCCTGCAAGTGTTTGAATGTAGCCACAGGTGTGTAGTGACGGTCATTTTTAAAAAGTGCTTATAAGGCAGTTTGGTGGGCATAATATATGTATTTATCCAAGCACCATCAGGCTTTATTCTCCCAAGGTCATGACCTCCCCCACCATAGCACCAACATTCATCCTCAGTAACCAGTATCCCTCTGTGGAGCGGGCCTCCAGTCCAATTAGAGAGCACTTGGTTTCCGCTAGAGAAGACTTGTCACTGTTGTCCCAGTTGATACATTTGGCCTGTCTGGCCCATCTGAAGGCTTGCAAGATTCATGATCCAGTTATTTCTAATTTGCATGGACAAATTGCCATGGTTTGAACTCTATTAGCACTCAAAAATCTAGAACACATTTCTGTGTGAATGGGGGTGGGCTTCTTCCACCAATAATCTCTGAGGAATGTAGCAAATTTGACTTTTATGATAAAAGGAAAGGTGAAGGTGAACAAAAAGCCCAAACATGAGTAAAATTTAGAATATGTTGGGACCCAGCCTGGCTGAATATCTGTGAGCTAAGTTTTAGAATATAATATGCAGCCGGATGACGTGACTTACACCTTTTGGTCCAAGCATGGTAACTCATGCCTTTTGATCCTAGCACACCTGTGTCCCCTGGAGGCAGAGGTGATAGAAGTAATGCTAATAGCTTTGTTTCTGCTTCCTGAGCTCACCTGTGAAAGAGATAAGACAATACAATGCATTCTTGGGTTATGTATATGATGGATATTGGAATAAAATTTCGAGATCTGCCTAGTCACTTCTCCCAGCTGTGTATATGTGAGTCTCCAGCTGCGTGTTCACCTTTCCCCGATGGAGCCTGTCTCCTGCTTGCCAGAGAGACAGGCTCACTGGCAGGGAACCAGGGGTCCATGACTCTCTTTACCCAACACAATATGGTAACGATATTTACACCAGAAACCCCATAACTTCTTATTGCTATTGCATTTCTAGAATTTGTATTTTCAGAGAATATACTTTATTTCCAAGGTAAACATCAAACACTGAAAATGTAGAAGATTGGTTTAATTTATCAGCATAACAGGGAGGTATTGAGATGCCAGATTGCTCTATAATATCTCATCTAAGGAAAAGCACCCAGTTGCCTCTTTCAGTGGATCAAATGCTTATAAATTCTCCCTCCATGCTGACATTCTTCAGCAACCATTCTCCAGTGATTTCATCATGAGCTTGTTGATGTGTATGTTTTTTCTCAGGGGTAGTTTGAGAAGCAATTTAGAAATGTTACAGATACAGGAATTACAGAGGAAAAATCCCAAATACATTATTTTGATTTTATAAATAGTTGTATGCATAACAACAAAGTAGATGAGGTTTACACTAATATGTAGGGCTTCAGGGTTTAGCGGGTATAGTAATTCATGAGCCTTCTAACCTTTGGTTGGGGTCATAGTTGGAATTAATTTCTAGTAGTTCATGTCAAGCTGGAAAGATTCTTAGGCTACTCTCAAGGTTTCTCAAATGTAATTGCTTGTCTGTCCTTGCAACTCTGGTGTTAACTAAATCTAAACCTGCAACTGTCATGATATTTGCACTAGACCTAGCACTCTTTCCTGCATAAGGAAGAGCAGGTGCCTGCACTAAAAAAACAAACACTTCTTGTAGTTTAGCTGTTGAAATCCATTTTAAACATCAAATCTTAAGAGAAAGCTTCTTAAGCTTCTTACTTTCTAGTGATGAAATTCACATATAGCAAGATATCATATAGTTTAGATGTCAACAAAGTCACGGGAGGATGAAGACATATCAAAACTTCATTTCTCCTTTTTCAGGGTGTTAATTTGGGAGTTTGTATACTTATTAGTGAGTTTGTCATGGTTCAAAGTATATTGCCCTCATTTATGACATTTATTCCTTTGCTTGTATTGGCAAAAACACAAGACTTAAATTACAAATAAAATGCTAAGTGTACCATACAGTATTGGTTACTATAAGCACAAGATTGTATATCCAGTATCTAGAACTATTTCGTCTTACATGATTGAAATTTTATACTGAATAAACATTATATTAGTGTTCTCCAAAGATACAAAGCCAGTAGCAAGTACCTATAGTGATATTTATCTGTGCATATTTTTATTATATACAGAGAATTCTCCAAAGAACTAGAAAAAAATCCGTATTTCTATTCTCTCTCTATATGTATGTCTATATATTAGATATCAGATTAGATATATTAGAAAAATATATAATCAGATATATAGATATATTTATCTATATATTAGATATCAGATTAGATATATTAGAAAAAATATATAATCTGAGATATATAGATATATATCTAATATATATATCTACCAATATATATTAGATATCAGATTAAATATATTAAAAAATTGGGTTAGGTACTTTTGGAAGCTAAATATCAAGCTATGTATGCAGCAAGCTCGAGACCAAGGAGAGATGATTATTATTAATTCCTGTTTGGGCTTAAGGTTTGATGATCCAAATTATTAATAAGTTCTTGCTATGAATGTTTGACAGCCAAAAGGGAGAGGGTATTTCATTATATCAAGGGTAAACAATATTGGCTAATAATTATTGAAGGATTATTTCAGCATATACACTTCTTAGCTATTCATATTTTATTTATTTAAAAATATTTCTAATTATTTATTTTGTAAGGAGAGAGATAGAGAGAAAAGAGAGAGAGGCAAATCAGGGCCTTTTGTCCCTGTAAATGAATTCTGGATGCATCTGCCACTATGTGCATCTTTCTTTATGTGGGTACTGTTGAGTTAAACCCAGGATGGTAGGTTTTACAAGCAAAAGCCTTCAACCACTGAGCCACCTCCCCAGCCTAAATTATTAATATTTTAATCAAATAATATCAGAAATATACCCATGTACAGCCAACATGGCTAATTTCTAGGCTCCTATAATGAGAAACTCTTTTTAAAATTCCAAACTATCAATGGCTGGGAAGATTACAGAATGAATTTTAAGTCAGATATCATGAGTTCTCTAATCTAATTTTATTTCTTCAGTAGCTCCTTATCACACATAGCCTCTATAAGTTATAGTTTTAAATGAACATTTGGTTTTATTTAATCCCACTTGATATATTTGCTGAAGGACAACTATTAAACCATATAATGCCTGTCCAGAAGCGACAGATCTCTTTTGTGCATTGGACTTGCCCTGTAACCATACTGGCTGAATTCTGCTGCCCCCCTATGGAGTCAGTGAGGCAGAGATAAAGTAATGGAGACAGAGTGTGATTTTCAGCAACATGATTACAGCTGTCTGATGAACTATTACCTTCAATTACCATCTTTCCCTTTGCCTTAAGGGAGGGCCTTCTCTATGATACTTCAGGGGAAAGTATGCAGGAGGTTATGTGAGTCCCATACTGGTTGGTGCTTGATATTAAAAAGTAGCCTCTTTTGGAATGTAGGCCATGGATATCCTATCTCTCTCACATACATCAGCAAGATTTTCAGTCCAGTGGATAAAAATAAGACAAATGATCAAAGTTTTTATGTTGATTTAAATTATTTGTGCCTGGTTTTTACTATAGCCCATGTTTCTTGTAAACATCCTTTCAGCCATGGCCTTTCCCTGTACCTTGGAATAAAGTTATTCCTGATTAATATTAGTGTATGGTTAGTCTTTAAGACAAAGGCTTAAGACCATAGCTAATCCTTAAGATAGAGTCAGAAGGAGCAAAGAGAAATTTGTGAGAATCAAAAATAATGGTAAAGGGCTCCTTCATTCCGAGATATCCTAGAGTTTAAAGCCTTCAAAAAATAATATCTTTATTTGAGCATATTAACAGAGGCATATTAACAGTGTGTTAGATATGTTTGTGCCATTATGTCAAATACCAGAGAAAATCAACTTAAAGAGGAATGCTTTAGAGGCTTCTATACCTGGATTGCTATATCTATTCCTTTGGGGTCTGAGGGGAGGCACGATGATTGTAGTATGTGTTGGGAAAAAAATCAACTCACTTAATGATAGCTAGGAAACAGTGAGAGGAAGAGGCTGAGAGACAAGATATCCATTAAAGGTATATGCTCAGCAACCCACTTTCTCCTTTCAGGCCCACCTTCCACAGTTTCCCAATAAATTAATCCACTGATTAGGTGGATATTATGATCTAGTCAGTTCCTAATGAGGTGCCAAGTTTTCAACAAACGAGACTTTTGACAGGATACTTCATATCCTAAAGTTAACACCAATGTGGATATTCATGAAGAATAGGAGGAAAATATTCCTTTCAATGTAAAACATCAAATGAGATTAAGAGAAAAAATAAATGCAAAAATGGTACCATGAACTAGGAAGTGATACTAATAGCATTCTGACATATAGCAAACAGTAAATTTTAATTTGCTAATTGAGTGAAAACAATTTATTGTGCAAATTTAAGGAAAATAAAGAACCTAGAGATGAAAATAAAATAAACAAAATGACTGGAATAAAAATTCTGGAATGTGATCAGCAATCAACTTACTTAAGGATCTCTATGTCTTCATTTGCATTTATGCAAATGCATGTATTTAGATGTGCATAGATATTTAGGTGAATTTCTCTATACTTATAAGAATATACTTTTACTTTTTTTTTTTACTTTTCTGCTACATGTAATAATATTATGTTCACAGTAGGGTAGGAAATAAAAACACATTTTAATTATTAATTCAAAGGAACAGCTGGTAGATCACCACCTTAGATATCTATACCTAGGAACTTGAGAGAAGTGTAGACTCTCAGCTTCCTTCCCAGACCCTCTGAGTTAGAACCTTCTTCCAGACTTTCAGGTGATTTTAAATCTCTACATTCTCTACATTCACCAGGAGAGTAGAGAAGACATGCCAGGTGGCTAATTGCAAAAGACCACGTTCGTGATTCTGAAGGCCTGATAGTGTAATAGCACCATGAAAAGGATTCACACAGCTACATAATCTAGGGAGATTTTTAAAATCAATTCTTATGCATATGCTCCACTCCACACATAAATGTATGTATGTGTATATACGAATATGCATACATACACATATATTTATAATCTAAGATCAAGTTTAGGTATAAGCATGTCTAAAAATGATTCCCTGCTATTCTCAATGTGCTGCTAAGTCTGTGAACCATAAAAAGCTCCACTGTTGTAGGAATTAGAAACTTTAAGTAAAAGCAGGGTGCTAACCTTTTATCATTGCGAGAAACTAACTGAGATATTCAACTTATAAAGAAGCAAGTCTTATTTGGGCTCCTGATTTCAGAGGTGTCAGCCCATGGCCAGCTTTGGGACTGCAGTGGCACAGTCCATCATGATGGGTGCACGCAAGCTGCAGAGAAGCTTGTGGGGGAGCAAAGCTGCTCATCTCATAGTGGCTGGTAATCAAAGAAAGGCAGAACCCCCAAATCCACTTTGTGGTAGCACCTTCAATCACTAAGACCTCCCAGTAGGCTCTTCCTGTTAAATGTTCCATCTCCTCCTCACACCACCACAGGGTGATTACCATGACTTTAAAGCCTGGACCATTAGGGGACATGGGGAAGACAGCGACAGAGTGTAAGTAAGGAAGATTGTGGTATGACTAACATAAAATTGATTTAGCTTCTTAATATAACAAAAGATGATGTTCATTTGAAAACTCTGATTTAGCTTTTATTTTTCACATAGCACACAGCATGATTTATTATAGCCAGTTGGTTAAGGCACAAATGCACAATAAACATGTCTGTATTGTCAGCTTCTTTGATGTTATTAAGGGTCACTTCTACCTTGGGTAGTAGATCGATAATCTTCTGCTTAGAGCCCAACAACTTGCTTAGATGACCAAATAGCTCCTTGAGAACACAGACCTGACTCTGCACAGTGTGCACAATGGTCTTCACCATCTCTGTGCTGTTCCTGCAGGAATGATCTATAGGTCTGTGCTTGAACTGTTTCAAAGATTCCATCAAGTCCCTGTGGTGTCTCATAGGGCTCTCTGTAGTTTCATGATTTCAGTATGCAAAGACATAATCTGATCCTCAAGGCATCCAATGACACCAACCTCAGCACAGTGAATGGACTTTTCTTCCATTTCTTTCTATGCCTTTAGCATTTTTCTGAAGATATTTTTAAGTCATTTAAAATGCTCTCTATCTCTCCAAGTCAAGATGAATGCTTTTGTGATAAAACTCCAACTTAGCTTTAAGTTGCTGTGATGCTGAGATAAAGTGTTCTTCTTTTTTGTCAAGTTAGCATTATATCTAAGAAGACAACCTCGCTGCTCTTTGTCCCCGAAAGAGCCAGCTGTAGTCTTCTTTTAGTTTAGACACATCGTCTAAGGCTTCTGTCCATACTTTATGAAGTTGGATTATTGGAAGTTGTATTTTGCTGTACTGTACAATATAATTTATACAATCAGATAAACTTCTGGATGCAAATGGTCCTTCATATACAATCTTACTTTCATCAAACAAATGACCCATGTAGCTGTCACAGCCTCTAACTCCATCTAGAACACATCGAGAGGCTGGATTCTGAGGACCCAGAGAAATTCCAGTCTCTGATAGAAGCTCTTGGGAACAAGTACTTCTCCCAGGCTTACGTTCAATATGAGACTGTAGTGAATGAAGACCTTCATCAGATGGTAGCAGAAAAGAACTGATTTTTGCAGAAGTCATATTTAGGATCTGCACTATCTTTAAATTCAGAAGATGATCCTTTAATATAAAACATTTGGCTGCTTCAAAGTAACATTGTAGGACCCCTCTCTGTTGTGGGTCCAATGATCTTACAGCATTGACTGTAGCAAGCTTTCCATGGACTCCACTATTAAACTATAAAGGCTTTTTGGTTGAGGTAAATGGAGACTAACTCGAACGGCTCCTGTCATCTCTTCACAAGCAGATATACACTTTGGATCCTTCTTTATCTTCTCATGCCAGGTAAATGGCTGCAGATGATGCAAAAAAAAAAAAAAAAGGCGTATAT
>PVHP010000936.1:95951-121390 GCA_004024765.1 Zapus hudsonius | reverse complement strand
AACATCCATTTATTGTCCACTACTGTGTCTCACCTAAAATCCTGGTGGCTATCAGGTCCCAAGGTGAGACTTTTTTTGAAATGGCCGACACTGGCTTCCATCAACACAAAGACTAAGAATGTCATCAGACAACAAATGAAGCCTATGATGATTTTCCCAACTTTGCTATAACCCACCACCTGAGGCTTCAGTCAATGTGTTTGAAAAGTGCCTTGATTTATGAATTTCTTTTGTTCTGTAACTACAAAACTTTCATAAAATGATTACTATGTGGGAACATGAAATTTGGGGTAACCTGAAACTGTGTTCCCTGACCATAGCCACTCATATTTGGCTACAGAATAAACTATCTCTTATCTCTTTGAGGTGAGAGCTGTGTATTTTGCCTTGGCAGTTTTCATGATGGTGGTCATTCTGCCTAGAGTGATGTGCAATATCAAAGTAATTTTCATTTGCATTTCCTTGATGGCTTAAGGATGTTGAATATTTAAAAAAATGTTGGCCATTTATGTTTATTCTTTTGAGGACTATCTGTTAATTTTATTAACCTATTTATAACAAGTTTTGATGCTTAATTTATAGAATTCTTTATATATTTGTGGATTTTAATATCCTGTCTGAGGAATAGTGGACAGACTTTCTCCCATTCTGAAGGCTTTCTCTTCACTCTGCCGATCGCTCCTTTTGCTGTGCAGAAATGTTTTAACTCTGTGTTTTCCTTTTTGTTGATATGTGGGGCTATTGTCTCTGCTATCCAAGTCCTGCTCAGAAAGTTCTAGCTTGGACCTGTAACTTGAAGTATATCCTCTATCCTCTCCTCTAGCAGTTTTGGCATTTCTGGCTTTTAAAATTTCATATCTTTAATCCATTTTGATTTTTTGCATGGGGTGTAAGATAAGAATTTAAACAGGTGGATATCCAGTCTTGACAGAACCATTGATTAACTAGGTTACATATTTTTTTCAGTGTAGGTTTTTGATGCTTTTGTTGAAAACCAGATGGCCATAGCTGTCTAGGTTTATCTCTGGGAATTCTCGTTTTTTTTCCCATTGTTCTCTTTGCTTTTGTGACAGTACTATGGTATCTTGGTTACTATGGCTCTGTAATATAATTTATAGCTTTTTCATTCTTTAGTTTCTTATTTGTATTCAACTTTTCTTTATTTTAGCAAAATGTATCTTTGTGAATGTTACATTTCTAGAAGAGAGTGTGGGGCTATGTTTTCTAAAATGTTTTTATTGTCTTTGTGTTTGGTTTCACATGAAATTCGTGACTTATTCTATTTTCTCAGAATTTTCTGAATTTTCTCCTTTCATTAGATGTTGTTCTGGGGAACCAAAACCCAGCTATTTTCACCATGTTAGAAGTGTCTTAATTTCCCAAGAGATACTTGCTATATTCTTGAATTTATTTAGTTCATTTAGCTAATGATCTTTTTTTTTTTTTTTTTTTTTTTTTTTTTTTTTTTTTTTTTTTTTTTTTTTTTTTTTTTTTTTTTTTTTTTTTTTTTTTTTTTTTTTTTTTTTTTTTTTTTTTTTTTTTTTTTTTTTTTTTTTTTTTTGGTTTTCCGAGGTAGGGTCTCGCTCTAGTCCAGGCTGACCTGGAATTCACTATTTAGTCTCAGGGTGCCCTTGAACTTATGGCAATTCTCCTACCTCTGCCTCCCTAGTGCTGGGATTAAAGGCGTGTGCCACCACACCCGGCTAGCTAATGATCTTTTAAAAATATTTATTATTTTTTTATTTGCAAGCAGAGACAGAGAGAATGGGTATACCAGGGCCTCTAGCCACTGCAAGCGAACTCCAAATGCATGTATCACTTTGTGCATCTGGTTTTCCATAGGTACAGGGGAACTGAACCTGGATCATTAGGTTTTGCAGACAAGCATGTTAACCACTGAACTATCTTCCCAGCCCCATACATGATATTTTAGATGGGTCAAATTAGCTAGGGCATGGTTTTTAGTTGTTCAGTTGGACAGTAGTCTAATCATTGCTTTAAAGGACATTGTAGACATGATTGAAGCCCAGAATCAGTTTTCTTTAAATAATGAATATTATCATTGGCCTGGAGATGAAGTTTAGAATTAGAAAACTTGCCTAGTCTGCACAAAGAATGATTCAATACCTTAAACAATATTACTCTAGTTGAAAATCCTTAAAGTAATCCCAGACGTCCCTAGAAGAAATTATGCCTTTGGCTATTAAATTCAATTGCTATGAAAGAGTTCTTTCCATTCCTTCTTGGTAACCTGTTCCCTGGGTTAGGACTTTCCTAATAAACCTTTTCATTTGTGGGCATTGCCAATTGCTTGAAAATAATCATTTCTTAATATGTCTTTCTTTCTAGTTTTATCTATACCACATGAGCATTGATTGGTACAGCCTATCTGAAAAAAAATGTATAATTGGGCAAGTGAGTAGAAAGGAGAATATTGAGAAATATGATAGTAAAAGCTCTGATGATCTCAGATAGATGATTAGTAGCATCATGGATATTACTGATCCATCTGACAACAACTCAGAGTAAATGATGAGCGTGGCAGGGAAAACCTAACTCCTGTTGGAGAGCACCTAAATCATAAATAGACTTAGGAGGATAGAAGTTCACATTACAGCTACCCGGCTCAGTACACAGGCTGTTGGAAGCTGGAGTGGTAACCTTTGTTACTTAGTAGCTGAGGCTCAATTAGAGGAGCTCTGCCCTCAGTTAAGGGTGAAGTTGAATTTGTATGTTAAGACCTTGAATTATTTGCTGGGGAGATTCCTAAGCAAAGCGTTTGTACGTTTATTTTATTTGATTTTTGAGAGAAGGTCTCTCTATGTTGAGCAGGCTGGTCTTGAACTTGTGATCTTTCCATGTTACTTAGCCTTCTGAGTGCTAGGATTCCCAGAAAGGTCTTGAAAGTGCAGTCCGGTCTCTTTTTCATATAATAGTAATAATAATACTGAAAATAACTAAAAGGAAAAGGCTGTATTTGAGAGAACTGTTAAGTGAAGTAGAACCAGGACAAAATGACATGGGAAATGTTTGATCTATCCAGATAGTGAGAGAGACAATATAGAGATTCACCTAGAGATTCACCCTTAGGAAAGCACACTCTAGACTTAGAGGAAAAAATGAGAAGGTGTCTGGTTAACTTTTGCTACAAATACCAAAATGTCAGGAAAATATGTCGCACAAAGGCTCAATGAAGAGAATAGGTGTGTGACTCATAGATCCTCTGAACCACCTAAACAGAAGCCAAGGTTGGGACAGGATTATCCAGCACAGGTATGTAGAGCAGCCCCATAGCCAGGGGACGCAATTCCCATTATGTACATGGCGAATCAGGGGTTTTGAAAATGTGTGGCAGAATGCTGTGAGCATTTACCAGAAGGTTCACAGACACTTTGAGCAAGGCTCCAGGATGCTCACAGTACCCAGGCAGGAAACAGACATTTAGAACTACTCAGATATAGATCCATGAAAGAAAAAGATGGTTTATATTGGTTTATATTGATTGCCAACATAACGACCTAGAATCACCTGTGAGGAATTATAGAATTGTGCACATCTATGAGAGATTATCTTGATTAGGTTACTGAAAGTGGGATTAAAGGCATGTACCAGCCTGCATGGCCTGAATAATTTGTTGAATAAATACATTCTTCTGCTTTTAATTAATTTAGATTAATCTCAACTTTTCTGTAACCATTAATCAGGCTTTAGAGGTTTACAGCTTTTGCATTTGTGCCTTGCTCTCACAAGGGTAGGCATGGGGCTATGGTGGGAGGTGCATCTGTTTTTAGTCTGTCAAGTATAATGCTCTCAGGAGCGAAAGTCTGGCACTGTGGTGGGAGGAGCATCTGTCTTTGTTTTCTCAGAATAAAGGTTAACAGATATAATCAAGCCACTCTGAACCTCAGCCCTTCAGAGAAAAATACTATTATATTGGATGGAATACTTAGGATTGAAGTATTATCCCAATAATGCTGGGACAGCTCTGCTATTAATTTAGGTATGCTAATATGACTTATGTTACTACTAAATTTCATGAAGAAAAAAAGATGGAAAGCCTTCTGTAATCAGCATATATATGTCAATGTATTTAATTTCTTATATGGCTAAAAGATAAAAATCTCCCTCAGTTTCAAAATAAAATACTGGGCTATTTCAATTATGAACTATAGATTTATTCTGCTGAAGCAATTAATCTTTTGACACACATTTTCAATCAAACAACTCTACATTCCTAACTTTCTTTCTATGTTATAATAGAATTTTTATTCAATTTGTAAAGTTATATATTATGAATAATATTTTTACAATGAGTATGGTATATTTTTTAGTATACACCAGGCTTCCTGTACTTAAATATTTCAAGTAGTAATATTTATTATACATTAGCTTTTTCACTAATTCCTCTTAATTTGTGCTATTTATTTTTGGTTAATGGACAATTTTATTCTGGCTTAATAGTACTGTATTTAATTGTAATATGAGATCAGTGGTCTTTTATTTTTACAGGTTCTACCTTTCAGGGCCATGTTGTTCAATTACCTTTTGAACAGTTTTCTTCTGGTTTTGAATCTTAATATTTTCCTCTTTAAGTGATCTTTTAGACCTTATATTTAAGCTGAAAATGTCAATATGAAGAAAGTTTCATTCTTTTAAGAACGAGACTGCCTATTTCACTGTGCCTTGTCCAAGGCCTACATCATCTTTCTCATTGATAAACTGGTGTTCTCCACTCTTTTAAATTTACTAATGAACGGAAAGAGCATAGATAAAAATGGAATGACAAACAATATGGCATTCACTTCTGCCAAGTCTAAGAAAATGAGCGCAATGTAGAGTGCTTTAAAGGAACAAGAGCAGAGGAAGTAGAAAGAGGTAGTTCATGAAGCAGGTAAGAGGTTATTTACCCTCCACTTCGCATACAGGACTGCCTCTATTGAGAACCTCAGTGTGACAACAATTAGCATCATAATGAATGCATAATACTAGCAACAGATGAAAATCTCCATTTCTTCTTACCTCCTGTTACCATTATTTTTTAGCATACACACACACACACACACACACACACACACACACACACCTACCTCTTAGGAAATATAGACGTACATGAAAGTGACTGTTCTCTATTCACCATTACTTAGATTTAAATATTTTAATATAGTAATTCTGCACTAAAATTGAATGTGAAATTGAAGCATTTGCCTTTATGGAAAATGAAATGTTTTCTTAAAACTAATAAAAACAATCTTTTAAAAGTTATTAAATTCATGACTCCATTGATCCCACAGTGATTACCATAACCCCACTGAGGAGGGCACCTAGGGAAATGGGATTTGGGGTGAGGGGACAATAGTGTATACCTTGTTATAATTTATATGCATATGTGTGTATAATTAAAAATATATTAATTGATACAGAATGTTATTAAACATCATTGTTATAGGGAATTGAACCCTGGTGGGAAAGCTTTGAAAGCAAGTGCATTAAACACCTGAACCATCTTCTCACCCAGCTCAGCATGTATGGCTCATGCTTCTGGAGTTCCTTTGCAGTGGCAGCAAGCCCTGGTGTGCACATATATTCTTACTCTCTCTTTCTCTCTCTCTCTTTCTCTCTCTCTCTCTCCTTTTTCTTTCATGGTTAAAAATAAATAATAATATATATTTATGTTATGTTATGGTCTATATAGTATAATGATTTTCATTAGTTATTTTCTTTCTATAGCATTAGCAAACATTGCTTTAAACTGATGGAATTTGAAGATAGCTTTAGTAAACTCCATACTTTCTTTTGATATTGAAACTTTCAATATTTGAACTCACTGCAATTTGTTTATATTTTCATTGATTTATTCTCTTATGCCCCATCTCCCCTGCCCCAGTTCTGAGGGTCCTCCCAGGGAGGGTATCAAAACCAGTCAGCCTCTTAGAAGGGTATAATGCCTCAGAGTGCACGTTCCTGCTCTGTGGCTCTTACATTCTTTCTGCCACCTCTTCTGCAACATTTCATAAGCCTTGGAAGGCATGTTAGAAGTCTTTTTTTTTTTAAATGCTGAGCCCTCTGTAGCCTCTGATTTTCTGCTTTAATGAGTTTTGAGTCTCCTCAGTGTCGACTGCCATCTACCTGAAGGAGGTTCTCAGGCCAGCAGTGAGAGCAGCACTCATGTTTAATCCACTGCTAACTCTGTAAGGCCCTGGCAGATGTGATAGAGATGACTCTTCTCCTGTTAGGCACACAACTTTTTTTTTTATCATTTTGATGGGTTTTGTGTCCCTGGTATTCACAGTCATATGTAAAAAGTAGATTTTCTAAGAGGGGGGCTTAGATCAGAGGGGATCAATAAAGACATTCAGAAGACTTTGATGAACATAGTCTCCTTTTAGCCAAAGAACAGTGGAAGCTTCCCTCTGGGCCTATGTCCATATTAGCCATAGGCTTCTGACTTGATTCTCAGTACTAGGCATGAATTCCCTCCTAACGAACTGGATTCAATCTAATCAGAGAGTAGTTGATTACTCCCATAACCAATGTGCTACTGTTGCACTGGTGGATTATCTTGTCAGGCTGGTTGATTTTGTAGCTTGTAGGATCAATAACATGAAAATATACCTCTTTATTAGCTAATTAAATAACATAGAGGTATAGGATTAGATAGGGATAGTTTGGGCAGACGCACCCTTCAAGGGTAAAGCTTTACCCTAAAACCATAGGCTTTTAAAAAATATTATGAATAAGTATATACATTGTATGAGCAAATCTTGTGAATGTGTCCCCGTTTCCCTCCTCTCTGTCCCCTACCCACTGGGGTCCTTCCTCCATGTGCATACTGGATCTGTCCATAGGATGGAGGGTTATGAACTATACCAGAGGTAGCCAGTTTTTCATTCTTTTTTTCCCTTCCCCCTTTTGCTGATAAATCCCAGTGCTAGAATTGGGAAATTCCTCCAAATGAGCTTTTGATAAGAGAGGCCCATGAGGCTCTCCATATCATATAGGCCATTGCCAAAACACTTGGTTACCCACTGGAACTAAATGGCAAGACCCTATTGCTGAGGACACGACTGGCTGCAGTTGCAGGTACTTTAGAGGTCTTGCTAGAAATGAGGTGGGAACCAGCTCCCTGCAGGCTAGCTCTCCTCATTATAAAATACTATTTTGAGCTCCTGGGGGATAAACATTGCAAATGGCATGAAGTCCTTACATTTTAAATTTCATTAGGAATATGCAAAAAGTAAGATTGTGGGAATGTAATTTTTATTAAAGACAATGTATGTTTTCAACATAATGCTTACATTCAAATAAATAAGTAGTTTTGAATTTTTATTCTGTAAAATAAACATCTTAGGCATTTTATAAAATATCTAAAATTATAAAAAAATTAAATTAGTATTCCTTCTTTATCTTTATTGTTGGGCCAGGAAGATATTCTGAAGTCGTCAAAAGGTCCAGAGCAGTTGAAATGTTATTTACAATGTATCCTCCTCAAGGGGCCAAAGTGCGAACTAATACGAAACTTAAGTCCACGTGGCTACGACCCATAGTAAATGGAGAAGAAGGCTATAAACATATAGGTAAGATGCTGAACTCCTCTTTTTTTTTTCTTTATTGCCCAAAATTAGATATATTGAATGAGTAAATATTGTGCTTTTATTCTCTTTTTCCTCCCCCCTGTCCCCAATCCACTGGGTATCCTCCTCGGTGGGCACACTGGATCAATCGATGTGGCAAGGGGCTAAGGATAACACAGGAGGCAAGAAGGTTGCCCCCCTTTATGAATTGTAGCTGAAGTGGGTAAGGTCTTTGCGTAATCTCTCCCACCATGGCTCTTAAAATCTTTCCGCCCCCCCCCAAAAAAAAAAAATGCTTCCTTGTGCTGTATGGCTCCTATTATGACTTCAATGGTGGGGGCTGAGCATGGACTCTATAAAATGTTTTTATTTCCCAGGTATTATGTCTGCATTTTTGCTGTATTATTATTAATATTTAGAAATTAATATTTAGAATTTCCCTCCTCCCTGCCCCCATTCCACTGAGGGCCTTTCTCAGTGGGATTGCTGGTTTGTTCCATGGGGTCAAGGGCTATGTGTTGTTCAAGCAGCAGACAGTTGTTGGGTGGAGTGACAATGCTTCTGGGTATTCCCACCCCCACTACCATGGCTTTTACAATCTTTATGCCTCCTCTTTCACAAAATTCCCTGAGCCATGGTGGGTGAATTTAAATCTACTGTAATGTTGAGCTCTTAGTAGCTTCTGGAAATCTGCTTTGGAACATTTTGAGTATCCTCAGTGTCTGTCTCCATTGTTCTGGCACAGGTTGTCAGACTAATTGTGGGAGCAGCACTCTTGCTCCTCTCTCCACTTACTCTGTGGTTTCACCTGGGCCCTTGCTGATGTGTTATGGGTGGTTCATCTCCTGCCAGGGAGTCAGCTATCGTTTCTGGTCTTGTTGGTAGAATTAGGTTGTCCTCAGTTCTTGCTGCCTTCTGAAAAATAATTAAAAAAAGATTCTCCAACAGAGAGTGAGATGAGCATAAGTTAAATAGAATAAGCATCATAAATCTGGTGAGATTGTAATGGGTATAGCATCTCTTTAGACCCATGGTTAGTGGAAGCTTCACCTTGAAGTCCAGATTCTTGGTCTCCATAGGAGTTTGGCTTGGATCCCTGTTCCAGTTATGGATTCCTTACCATTGAGTGGATCTCTTAGCCAATCAGAGATTCCTTGATTACCCAGCTAGTTTGAGTGCCTCTATTGCACAGGTGAGTACATCTTGTCATGCTGGTCACTGCTTTATAGCTGTGTCCCCTGCTTTCTTCCAACATTGTTGTTCTATTTTCCCTGGCAGCTCATGTAGCACTTTCCCAGCACTGCATGGGCTAACCACCTGGGTATTGGCTTCCTTTCGAGGTTCCAGCTGGGTCTCTTGATGTTGTGTGATGGCTCCTGAATCCACAGTTGGGATATGACCACAACTTCCTTAAATAGCTCCACTTAGACGATTGTCACCTTAAGTGTATCGGGATAAACAGCCTCTGGAACACCAACATTCTCTTAGTGCAAAGCCCAAAGTGCCATAATCATTTTCAAAAACAGTTGGCCATTTTCTAATGAAGTTCAAAACATGCTCCACCGTGCAACCTAGCCATCACACTCCTGTCCATCTATTAAAGAGACAATAAAATATCTTTCCACTTGAAATCTTGCTTAAGAATGTCACAGTCCCCATTTTTGTAAAAGAGAAATATGAAATAGCTTCAATGACTGTCAGAGATGAATGAATACATATACCTGATCTGTCAGTATATGATGTTTAGAAATGCAGGAAAAGGACCTTGGTACTAATGATATACATCACAATATAGATAAATTATAAAATAATCAGACTGGGTGAAAGAAGTCAGAGGAAAGGGACTCCACACTGTGAAATTCTATGCACACTAAGTTCTAGAACATGCCAACTGACCCACTGTAACAATCGTAAGGGGCAGAGGGTTGAGAGTGGTGGTGTGAGAGAAAAAGGGGTTAAAATGCAAAGTGATGGACATGTCTTCCATTTTGATTTTGGTGACATGACATCATGGACATACATGTGTCAAAATCCATCAAACTGTATGTCATAAATATTATGAAACTATAAAGAGAAGCACACACCTTTAATCCTAACACTCAGGAGGCAGAGGTAGGAGGATAGCTGTGAGTTCGAGGTCAGCCTGGGACTATAGAGTGCATTCCAGGTGGACTAGAGTGACACCTTTCTGAGAGAGAGAGAGAGAGAGAGAGAGAGAGAGAGAGAGAGAGAGAATCAAAATATATAAATATTAAAGAATCAAGACAGTAAAACTTTTATTTGGCAATCTTTTGAAAGATTATTTTCTCTTTACATATTAACATCTGTATATTAAACTTGCACATTAAAAAGATTTATGGGATGGAGGTGAGGGCTCAGCACTATTGCATACGTCTTGCATATCTGAACCCTAGAGATCCCAAGTATTGCAACACCAAGAAACGGACATACTAAATAAATAAATAGGGTCCCAATTCACTAGCCTCTCCTCAGGCTAGCACAGAGAAGTACATTATTCAGTTCCATGGTTACCTGGAGAAAGAAGGAGGAAAGATTAAAAAATGATGAAAAAAGAATATTTGAATTTGAATGCTTTTGGGTCCTATACAATTAATCAATCTTTATAAATTTTCCATGTAAGATTACTAGGATGTGGCCCATTTCATTAAGATTTGAGTATGCTGTTTAAAGCCAAATCACCACCAATATTTTGTTAAAGTAAGCTAGATGAAAAGGCAGTATGCCTGTGGTTTATGTCATCACTTGAGAACTCCATCTTCAGAGATTTTAGGCTGTTGTTTCCTTCCTCTTCCTCAGGTAGGTGACCAGTAGAGTCTGCATCCTGTTCAATTACAGCAATACTAAGCTGACAAGAGATTTGAAGTGTTTGCCTTGAAAAAGATTAGTCTATTACAGAAGTGAAATGGAGGAACTCCTTAACTATAAACATTTTAGAGAAGCTAGCTCTGGAATTTATGATGTGTTCCAATATTAATACCCCACAATATAAGCACTCTGGTTTATTGATTCTAGTCTGTAGATTCAGAGATGTATCATCAGCAAGACCTGAGGCACAGTTAATAGAGTAACGAATGCTTGCTCCATAAATGCCTTGGGTTGCTCACAAATAATCTAGCATTAGGACTATGCGGTCTCTAAAATTTTCTTATTATATCTGTAGTTTTTAAACCCATAATTCTTAGACCAGTGACTTGAATGTAATGAATTCTACACACAAGATATTGATTTGTTGGAGTTACACAAAGAATTCAATCCAATGTTAATTTTATAATCTTAGACCAAGTAAAAGGCATAATTTTTACATCACCCTCCCCCCAGGGATATATGTCTTGGCAAACTTTTATTCCAAATGCTCACGTGGAAAGCTAGTTCTTGAGCGTGTCTTTGTTTTATTTTTCCTGACTCTCTTTGAGCTCCTTGGCCCTGTAGTCTGGCATAAAAAGTCCCCAACTTGCTCTTGTGTTTCCTTTAAGCTCATGGGACCATGGTTATCTTTCAAACTGGAAAGTATAGATTATTTGAAGAACATTTTAGCCCTATAGTGCTTGGAAATTTAATGGAGATGCCTTAAAGGGGTAGGTGATCCATTATCTTTTAACAATACCATTTAGGGAATACAAATGGATGGTTAATTTACTTTCTCCAAGCAATGGTCTGTTTTAACTGAGATCATATTATTAGTATATTGCTGCAATGTTTCTAATTAGTTTAGATCCCAAGTCATGAGCAAAGACCTCTGGGTGTGCTACTTCTTTTTAATGTATCATTTACAACACTTCTGTAATGAATTCCACCTACCTTTATAGCATATGGTTATTTAAATCATGCCATTAATAAGACAGACTGGTTTGATGATGTCTTGTTACCATTAAAAAATGTGCCAAATATTTTTTTATGTCTTTCAATTTATTCCACTATCTTTAGGCAAGATTTGACATGTATTAACCATAAGAAAACTTATCCCTATTTTAAGACATAGTCATCCTTGACAGTCAGGTTTGATTTATAATGACCTCATCTCAGAATAATTTTCCACTTGTAACTAAGTACCATAATACATTCTTTGCTTCTAGATCATTTGTTGACAGTGTAACTTTCTAAGCATTCACAAAATGAAGCTATGCATATATTATGTATACTCTTTTTACTTTTTAAAAATATTTTATTTAAGAGAGAGAGAGAGAGAGAGAGAGAGAGAGAGAGAGAGAGAGAGAGAGAGAGAGTGCGCCAGGGGCTGAAGCCCCTGCAAACGAACTCCAGATGCATGGGCCACCTTGTGTATTTGACTTTTCCTGGGTACTGGGGAATGGAACTCAGGTCCTTCTGCTTTGCAGGCAAATACCTTAACCACAGAGCCATATCTCCAGCTCCTTGACTCTCTTTTCTAAAAGAGGCCATTTAAAATATTCTTCAGAAACACCACTCCTAATCCTTGGTGTGTTTTGACATTTCTGTGATGGAATTTGGAATAAGAAATGACAATCCAATGCATATTTTATATATTTTGAATACAATTTAAAAATATTTTATTTATTCATTTTCAAGGAGAGAGCGAGAGAGAGAGAGAGAGAGAGAGAGAGAGAGAGAGAGAGAGAGAGAGAGAGTGAGCGAGCGCACCTTGTGGGTCTGGCTTATGTGGGTCCTGGGGAATTGAACCCGTGGCCTTAGGCACTGGAGGCAAGTGCCTTAACTGCTGAGCCATCTCTCCAGCCCTTGAATACAATTTAAAATTCTTCTAATTCTGCTTATATTTTTGGATGACTATTTGAATATGCATCCCAACATTCCCTTTAATTTCTACACATGATTTTTATCTCATTCTGTACAATTTTCTTGTGACTATTTGATATATGTATACTTTATTTTACTTTTTGTCTCTTTCAGAAACATTCATTTTTTATTTTCTAAAAATTAAAAAATGAGTAACAGTAATTAATTATATATTTCAGAGTTTAATTTTTATTTTTATAACATAAAGAGCTTTATTGAAAAGCTTACTTAATCCCCTCCCATCACCATTCTGCTTAGGACTATAAAAAAAAAAGTGTTATATGCTCAATATACTGCCATAGAAATAAAAAATAGGGATGATATGTAATTTATAGAAGAGAAGAAAGTAAATATAATTGGGTGCCCAAGGAAAGATAAAGCTCAAATTTTAGGACAATGATAGGAGTTTTTTCTCCCACAGTAAGTCAGAGTTGCCATGTAGATGAGAAGGAGAGAGTTGTGGGCAACAGGAAGTGCCTGGGAAAATGCAGATGTAGAAACTTGTTTTGCAGATTTCTTCTTTATGTTTGTTTGTACTGCAGGACGTGGCTACCTCAGGACTCATTTTAATATAGTCATTTTCACGTGCCATGATAAATAATGAAGAGCGACATAGTGAAGTGAGCTTTATAATCTGGGGAATATATGCACATAATCTATTCAGACTTCTTCTGAAATTTAACCTGTGACTCTATCATCATAAATATTTGTGTATGTGGATATGATGCCTATCAATGAAATCAATTATGTATGTATGTATGTATGTATGTATGTATAATTAGCATTTATAGGAACTCTTATGTTAAACAACATATTATGTAATAAATTCACCTCTCATAAAAGTGTCTCTACACAATCAAAATAGACATAAAAAGTAAATGTCTTGAAGCCTGTTAGAGTCTCACACAATGAACACTTAGTTTTTTTAGATAATAGAGAAAGCATGTATATGTTCAAAAGAAATTTCTTTTAGAGCAATGGTCTTCAATTTTATTAGAGCCAATATCTTCTTTATGTAACAATTATTTTGTATTTGTCTATTGTTTCCTAAAGTAAATGCATAGATAATATAGTAATATAGACTATGTATCCACATAATTTCTTATACAACATATATGAATAAAAATTTATATGTTTATACTTATAAAATATATATTATATAAGTAAATAAAAACCAATGAAATATAATTTATATTTAGATATAATTCATTTATAAAGGTTATTCATAAATTCCATATATTTAAATGCATGGAAATTATATATGTGGGTAGTAATTGATATTAGAAACTATAGAGGGTAGCATATTAAAATATGTTATTTAATATAAAAATTCTAATAACTATACTAGAAACTCTGATAAAATACCCAGTCTTATAAAAATTCCTAATTAAATTTCCTAGCTACAACTACAGATACAGATGGGTGAGAATATTTTATATTTTGATCTCCCATCCAAATACTAATTAGGCCTGACCCTGGTTAGCTTCCAAGATCAGACAGGATCAGCCTATCCTGGGTGATATGGCCATAGACTTAGGTTTTGTCATACATATTTTGTAAAGCATTGCTTTTGCGAATGCTAATTTTAAGGTTTTTTTTCTTCCTTTTCTGGTTCTATTTGTTTAAATGATGAGAAATTCTTGGCAGAATTCTGAATAGGAGAGTATATAGTATTTTTGTTCTGTTTTATATTGTGCCTGTGTTCTGGAAAATTTGCTGCACTTTTAATGCTAACTAAAGCTTTGCTACTGGCTTCATTATATAAAGGGAAATTGGGTTCAGTGCCTAGATGAGTATAAACTTTTTCACAGATAGCATACAGTAGAATATCTGAAATTTGTTAAGGCTTTAGAATATTTCTTGGTTGCACAGGACTATTTATTTTACTAAAGAACATAATGTGTCTGTTTAATAAGTCATTTGATCTCACCCTAGTCATTATGCCCCACAAATACCACACATACAAAGCTTAAAGATTTCCTTTATAGTGGGAATATCCTGGAGAGATGCTCTGTGCCAAAATATCTATCTGTCTGTCTATCTGTCTGTCTGTCATCTATCTATCTATCTATCTGTCTGTCTGTCTGTCTGTCTGTCTGTCTGTCTATCTATCGTCTGTCTGTCTGTCTGTCTGCCTGCCTGCCTGTCTGATCTATCTCCTGCTTATACATACAGAAACACATATCTTGAGGTTAATTTTAACAATTATGTGTATATATATTATCTTTAAACCACATATTAATTATAATTTGAGTTTTTTGATCAGGGAATACAGTGAAATTTAGCAGTTCTTGGTATTTTCTATGACTTTTGTGATTGTTAATTTTCATGTGTCAATTTGACTGAGCAGATGGATGACCAGGTAGCTGGGAAAATATTATTTCTGAGCGTGTCTGTGGCAGGTTTTCCTGAATAAACTGTATTTGAGAGAATAAGCTGAGTAAAGGTCTTCTGTACCAGTGTAGGTGAGCATCAAGGCATCTCAGGATACACTAAAGTTACATGACTTATCATGTCCTTAGTTACAACTGTGCCAACGATTCAAGTTCAGCTCATATTAGACCCATTACACCCACCCCTAGGGTTCCCTAATCCTGGCTTTTAGGCAAAGCCATTTTCTCCTGACACAGGAAGTGTCACACTTGTTTATATGTTAGCCTTTATTTTTGTGTTGCTCAAGTTTAAATATTGGCTGCTGGTTTCTTTTCCCTTTTGAATTGTCTCTGCAGCAAAATCTCAAAGATGCATCTCCCGCTCCCTGCTTGTTTTGTCTTGGGAAAAGGAGAGGCAGAGGCCTTTGGCTGGGGCAGTCTAACCTGGCAAACATCTCTACTGGCTGTGGTAGCACTTGATTCCAACTTCCTGAGAAAGTTCTGATCAGGCATTTTTTTGTTCCTCAAGTCTGGCTCTGCAGGCCTATTTTAAGCTCAAAGTCTTTCCCGTTCCAACTATGCATAGTACAGAAGGAAATGAAACTCACCTTGAAATTTCACATAAAACAAAAATTGATCTTTATTACATGTAAACTCTAAGTTGAAAATCATTTCATATGCCTGGCAGAGAATGATGACTCTTTCCCTCCACCCCAAGACTGAAGCATAATGAATTTCAATGTTTTCATAATACTTTGGAATTTTTATAATTGTCCTCTGTATTGTTTGACTGTCAGTTAAATTAGAACATCTGATAATTGTAGGGAGCTGATAAGACTTTCTATTAAAGGTATGCCATTATGTTAATCTTAGTTCAAATATAGTTTGCCCGAATTCTGTTGTGATTATATAATATTAGAATAAATTAGCCTGTTAAATAAGCTTACCTGGAAGGCATAGAACATTTAAAATGCTTTTAAAATTAATATTGCTTTAAACAAGTTAAATCTATTAAAACTGGAGTTCTCTTTCTTCCTTAAAACCTTTAAAATTTGGAGCATATATATTATATATATTATACATATAAATGTGTGTATGTGGATATCTATCTATTACTATCTGCATATTGTGAAAATTAGTAAGATTTTTTATAGAGATTCCCAGATTTCATTTGGTATGCAAACACCTGGATACTAGAGTTATTTAATAAATACACTAGCAGCTGCTTGTACAAAACAGGATTTTATGTTACTTTAAATATAAGTTACCATTATATCTTGTCACCAGTAATAGAGATCTTGCAACAAGTCTAGCCTTATTACCTTTATTTATGGATGGAAGAGTTCCTTGACCAGAAATATCATGTGATCTGTTTTGATACTTTCCTATCACTGTTATACACTGTTCATATGTTTATGGCTTGGCCTGCTTTCTATTTTTTTATATAAGTTTGACAGGTGTCTGTGCAAAACATGTATTATTCATTCTCAATTTATTTGAAGGAAATTCTTAACCTTATTCATTTATATGTTCACTCCATAACTATTCTGAACTTATAGCAATGTAGAGTACATATTCATATATTAAACTGTCATACACACAGACACACACACACACACACACACACACACATATATATATATATATATATATATATATAAAATGAATTTGTGTCTGACCTATATGAAAGATGACTCCAGGATACCTGACCTAAAATATATGCAAAATATATAATATTCTGTCTCTATCACACATTAGTGTTGCTCATATTTATGCATATTAACCTCTCTCTGTCACCATGTTAATGGGTAGCCTGTAAAGATTTCAAAAGTCAAATTTAGAGGCAGGAGGGGAAAGGATGGAGGAAACAGTTAGGGAAAATTTTATAATAGATGCTGGTGCTTCATTGTTTTTTATAGGTATAGGAAAAAGTGAAGGGAGATATTTCTGTCTTTGAAAAATAATTAGTACATAATGCACAATGTCCTTTAGAAGGAATATAGTAATTCCACTTTATAAACCAAGATTGTTCTGCAACATGTACTCATTGTTTATGAATCTTTTGGTAATTATGGTTTAGCTTGAGGTTTTAACTATAAGGTTAATTATAATTCTTTAAAATGAACATCTGCTTAGTGAATGTAGACCTGTGCCTGTGTGTACATTATCAGGAACAACAATTCATGAGCATCAGAAACACAACCCTGTGGTAAATTATTTAACTGAATTTATTTAAGTAATCACATTCAATCCTCACAGCAACCCAAAAGGGCCAGGTACCATGACAACAGTGCCAGCATACTAAAACTGTACAGCTGGATAGTGGTAGAGAGAAATCAAGCAATTTTGATTTCATAGCTCATAATTAATTTTTAATATTTTTATTTATTATATATTAATTTATGATAAAGAAGAGAAGAAGGAGATGTGCATTCCAGGGCCTCTTGCTGCTGCAAATTAACTACAGATACATGTGCCACTTTGCACGTCGTTTTTTTTTTTTTTTTCAGATTTTTGAGGTATGGTCTCACTCTAGTCCAGGCTGGGTTCTCCCTAGTGGAGTTACAAGTCATCACTGTATGATCTGAAATGTACCATCCAGTCCCTGTTGGGAGGATGATGTTTAACAGTTACATTCCCACCCCATAGTTCTTACATTTCCCTGAGCCTTGGGGGGGGGGTGAGAAGTCTCCATTACTGGTGAGCTCTCAGAAATTACTAATTTTGTTTTGATTCATTTTGGGACTCCTCATTGTGTAGAAGGATCTCAGGCTAGCAGTGAGAACAGCCTCATATTTAATCTGCCACTTCCTCTGTAATGTCACCTAGGCCCTGGCAGATGGGATAGAGATGACTCTTCTTGTGCTAGGTACTTGGATTTCTCTTGTCATTCTCATGGGTCTTGGGTCTCTATGATATTTGCTGCCATCAGTAAAAAGCAGGTTCTTTTACCAAGAATGATAGCAGCATGGATCAAAGGAGATAAACATAGATATTTAAAAGACTTTTTGATGGGCAGACCCTGTCCTTTTAGCCAAAAAATAAAAAAATAAAAAAAAACAGAGGAAATTTCCCTTTAGGGTCTATGAGCTTCTGAAGCTTCTGAAATGGTTTTCAGCAGCAGGCAAGAATTCCCTCCCACAGAGCTGGTCTCATAACCAATCAGTGACCAGTTGATTAGCCCTGATGTACCGTTCTTGCAGTGGTGGGTATACCTTGCCCGGCTGATTGATTTTGTATGTTTCAGGATCCACTGCTTGTTCCCATGTAGGTGACATTTATTCCCCCAGCAGCTCATACAGTATCTCACAGAACTATGAGAGCAGGGAGCTGGCTTCCATCCCAGTTCTAGCCACCTTAGCCTGTGGTGTCTTCATTTAATTCTGATGGGTATAACCATGTGCTTTGGCTTGCTAGATTCTTTACTTGCTTTTCTCTAAATTTTGAAAATTATGTAAGTTGTCACATAGCCCTATAAGTTTGTCCCTTTACAACACTAAAGACTATATGAAATTCTGGTGTCAAAATCTTTTCCCCAAATGCCTATATCAATTCCTCAGCCATATTCTATAGATATTTCTTTGAAGTTCTCAGTCTACAGAGAATTAGGACAAAGCACTGCACCTGGTGAAAGTGTTGTTAGTTATCAGCATTTTCAGCATTTCACAGTTTTTGAAGCATACGTTCCTTCCTCCATTTCATGCTTTTTTTTAGAGGTAGGGTCTCACTTTACCCCAGGTGGATGGGAGCTCATGGAGATCCTCCTCTCTCTGCCTCCTGAGTGCTGGGATGAAAGGTGTGCACTACCATTCCCAGCTGTCCACTTCATTCTTGCTCATGTCTTATTATGTGTAGTTTCGACCTTACAAAGTCTCCTGAAAACCTTCTCAGTCACCTTGTCTGTTCATACAAATCAGAAGGTTTATATAAGTCATAAAGTGATATCCATAGTGCCTTCTCATTATATAAATAACAAAAATCTAGGACAGTTCTCATAGCCTATGAAGCCTTCTTGATCTGTTCCCACCTTTCACCTCTCATCCCCACCATGTTAGCATGCCATGCTCACTGGTAACCTTTCTTTGATTCAGCTCCATGAAGGTAACACCACCTTAAGTCCTTGATAAACTTCTATGAAGCTGTGATCCTAGTCCTTGGCAAGCCTGATTTTTCTTGATACGTGTGCCTCAGTTAAAACACCGTCTTATATAAGAACTCTTGCTAAACACAAACAAAAGGTGTTTGCTTTCCAAGTGTGGTGGCATACCTATAATCCTACCACTGGGTTGGCTGAACAAGAGGAGCGGAGTTCCAGACCAGCCTGAGCTATATAACAAAACATTTTTTAAAAAAAACAAAACTCTCTCACACACAAACCAAACCAAATGAGGTATGTGTGGGGATGAGCCATACACAATGATATACATGTATGAAAGTGTTTAAATGAAATTGATCATGTTGTCTGCTGACTCAATGGAAACAAACACCATGTTCTCCACACCTTCTCTCCAGCTTGAGAAGTTGCTTGGTTTTCAGTATTTTTATCCAGACTCTCATCCCTCTTTAAAACTATATGATTTCCTCTCTGTGAACTTTTACAATGGGAACTATGGCTTCATGACAGCTAGACTCTTGTCCATTATGTTATTCACCTCTGGTTCTCAGCCCTGGATTCACACTGCAGTCACCTGGATAACTGTTGATGTGATCTGGGGTGGGTCCCAGACATAAGCTGTTTTTTCAGATCTCTCAGGTGATTTCAGTGTATCCTCGGGATTGAGAAACAATGCTTCACAAAATGTGATGAAAATACTTGGCATGAAGTAGACACTCAGTACCCTTTCAGTTAAATATGAATGAGGATTTCCAGTTCATGGACACCATGAACCGAAGTTTCTACAACAGTTAATTTTTAAAGAATATATTCCCCCAAATAGGAATAGGAAATTCGATTTCTTCATCCCCAAAGGAAAGGAATATTTCCTGGGCTGGTATTAATCACTTATTTGTGGGTCTTAATGGCCCTGAGTAAGATGATTCTAAACTAATCTACCTTTTGACTAGCTTATCTGTTTGAGACTAATATTCTCTGATGCTCTTATTGTGAATAGTGAATTCATTCAAAGATACTCTTGTGGTTTGCATTACTACTTTACCTATAAGCTTTACTTATTTCAGAGCAGGTTATGCTATTACTACTCCTATTCTTGGCATTTATTTATTTAGCCTTGCTTGGTAACAATTTATGAATAGAGGTACAGTGAATATTACTGTTAGACGGGAATATTTAGAATAGTACTCTATGTATTCTCAAATTCATGACCCTTAAAATATGATAATAAACATCTGGTATTGTAACTTGGATAGATTTTGTGCTCTTGCTGTCTTTCTGTAAATACTTACATTTACCTTGTAATTCAAACATGACATTATGAAACACAGAGGGTCACAGTGATTATTTCAATAATCCTGATACATGTAATACATAGATAGAAAGGTAGACAAATATAGATGAACTTTTTTCCACTTTGCTCAGTAGGAAACTGAAGTATAAAGAATTATGCTTCTGTCAAGATTCCATTGTTGGTTCATGTTCAGATTAAAAAAAATTACTGGTACTATCAATTACAGAGGGATGATCAAGAAACAGTGACTGAGCATTCTTCAAAAACCAGTGTCTGTGATATAATTTTTCTAGGTAACCTCAAAACTTCAGCTGTTCAAGGCTGTCCTTCCCTGCATGCATTTCAGATATTATGAAAGCACATGTGATGGCATTCTAATCAGAGCATCCACTTCTTTTCCATTATGATTCACATTTTAGAAGGCATCTCTAAGTGAGGTCATTTTCAAATAGACACAATCTATGAAGAAAGAATGGAAAATTATGAATTAGAAAAAATACACAAAGGTTTGAGTTATTATAAAAATATTTGCCTTTTTCTTGGTGGTGAGGATTGAACTGAGAGTCATTTACATGCTAGTCAAGCCCTGTGTCACTGAGCGACATTCCAGGGATCTAATGCATATCTTGCTGGGTTTGATGCAGAGCATTGAGCTAGTCATCTTTTGTCACTGTGATAAGGTGCCTGATGGGATTTATTTTTTGCCTCATAGTTTCAGAAGTTTCACTTTACCTCATGAGTTTTCTTGTTTCTGAGCCAATAGTGAGACAGGATATCATGAAGAACATGGTTGGAAAAAGCTGCTCATCTTCTGGAGAGAGTAGGGGGGAGGGAAGGGGAAGGAAAGGGAGAGAGAGAACATTCTGGATACTAGTGAGATCATTTAAAGACACATCCCCAATGACCTACTTATTCCAATTAAGGCCCAGACTCCTAGTGCTATTCCACTATGAACTCATCAATCAAAATCCACTGAGGAAGTTAGCACCCTAGTGATCCAATCATCTTTTTTGTTTGTTTGTTTGTTTTGAGGAAGAGTCTTAGCCAAGACTGACCTGGATTCACTGTGTAGTCTCAGGCTGGCCTTGAACTCATAATGATCCTTGTGCTGGGATTAAAGGTGTGTTCCACTATGCCCAACCAATCACCATTTTATAGTGTTTCATCTGGCGAAAAAGCCTTCATCTATCAGTACATTGGTAGAGCACTACATGTCTTAACGATAAGACAATAATTTTCCAGCATGAAAATACAGGGACAGTGTTTTTGATATATATATATATAATTATAATATATAACATATATTATATTATTATATAATATAAATATTTATATATACTTATACATATAAATATAAATAAATATATATTTCTAAATTTTTATTTGCATTCGGGGGTGATATAAAAGAGACAGATAGAGAGAATGGGTAGGCCTCTAGCCATTGCAAATGGACTGTAAATGCATGCCCCACTTTGTACACCTGGCTTTTTGTGGAAACTGGGGAATCAAACTCAGGGCCTTAGGCTTTGCAGGGAAGCACCTTAACTGCTGAGCTATCTCTCCAGCCCCAGTAATTCTTATGTTTGCATTCTCCCTTGTGTTTCTTACTGACATGAGCTCATTAGCACTATTTCTAAATTTTAAATTTGACATTTCTTACTATTCTGTCAATGCGAGAAAAAAAAGTTTAAATAGGACTATTGTGGTAGAAGTCCATGTTTGGATTGCTTATTATTTTTATATATAGCAATAAATGACATAAAATTATGTGATAGAAAAGTATCCATGAAATATAATAAATTCTTATTGGGGCTCTTATAAAAGAACATGGAAAAGATTCAATTGATAGCATTACATTTTTTATCATAAGAGGCTTAATGAATAAACTGGTGCATCCAGGATTTTTCATTCATATGACTCTGTACACTTCCACAGACTTCTATCTCACCTTTCCAGAAACTACTTTCCTCTCACACTGAAACTAAAATGAAAGGGCCATGAATCAGAAGCTGAAATTCAGACTCCAGCATTATTACATAATTGAAAAGCTGTCACAGTGAAAGCAGATCCCTTAAACCCAAGATCATTTCTGATATCAGCTTTGGACAAAAACCAACCTGTAGAAAGAAGCTACAGGAGAATTAATTTACTACTGTAGTGATCGAATGTACTAGAGCTCTGTGTTCCTCAGCAGTTGGCTAAAGCCAGGAGAATACTGTGAATTTAATCATTAATTGTCCCTTATCCCTCCCTTTGAAAAGATTCATTGTAATTTAGGAGTGGACAAGGTCTGACAAGGTTTTAATATGAGAAAAATCTAAAGAGTCCTTTCACATGGCATTTGTCATCTTACAATGTGCATATTTCAGATCACTGGCTCTCAAACAAGAGATTGCATTCATATGAGAGCTAGAAGTGTTTTTATAACATGCCTTGAGGAAAATTCTTTGTTATGGCTTCACTGAACACTCATTAATTTTGTAAGAGAAGAGGGGAGTTGATAACAATTTTTCACCTATCTGCAGATGGATGAAATGTTTAGTCATTTTAAGGTAAGAAATTCTCACATGTCAACATTTCACTGAATTTCACAGAACTGCTTAGCTTCTGTAAGAAGAACTTAATGTTTAATAATCACAGGTATCAAAATTCTGTTTGTTAATGAAGTTGATTTAAAATTACAAGCATGCAAAGGAACTGTATTTTTATTAGTATCTCAAAAACATAGAAAAATACAGAGGTTAATATAACCAATGCTCATTTATTCCCTGCCTTTATAGAGCTCTTCAAATTTGGTTTCTGCGTTGCTTTGGTTCAACCCCTCCATTTCACTTCATCTTTTCTTAACCAGGACTGGTAACAAGAATGACTGCAGTAGTTCCTTTAGGAAATATGTCTGAGTAGTGATGGCAGATGGGCAGGAAAGACCTCACTAGCTCATGCCACCCACATTCCCCCACCTACTGCACTTACTCAGCGATGGTCAGGATCCATAATGCATGTTTAACTCAGGTTCCTGTTTCTCTCTTGCGAAACTCTCGGGACCCCACCCCAGCTCCTTTCACAAATTCTCACTCTTCTCTGAGTGAGTCTTTTGAAACCACAGTCCATTGTAGCATTCCCTTATCTCTTCCAATTGTCATTTCCTAGAGGAATAATTTCTGAAGTGGGCACATAGCATTCCTAGAAGAAAACCCTAGCACTTCTACTTGGTTTTATCCCCGATCTTATATTTTACAATATATACTTTACATTCACTTTTATAATTTGCAGATATATGTTCATTCTCAATTAGATAAACACTCATGAACTTGGGATTCACACTAATAGAGGTACATAAAAAAGATGGTAGAGACCACTGGCTTCAAAAACAGAAGTCAAGCTCATTAATAATTGGGCCAAGATATTATCTGTACATCTCATCACCTCCACCTTTTCTTGCCACTCTGGACTTTGCGAATTTGGCTGGATACACCTTAACATAGACTCCCACTTTCAGCAGAGTCTTGTTTCTCTCTTGATTGGAAACTCTCACACATTAGGTGACACAGGAAGTCAACCTAATGGCCCCAAAGTAGGAAGCATTATTATAGTAGTCACCACGTCTTCTGAGTACCCATATTTCTTTGTTTAGGCATTTAGAATTTATATAATCACTGTCTTCTATATTCTACAGTGAGATATGGAAAGTGAGAGCTATTTCTTGTTAATCTTTCATCTTCAGTAATTCACATGCAATACAATCACAGGTGCTCAATAAGTAGCTGTGAATGAGTGAATTGTGTAAAGGAGATGCTGTGTAAAAATTACTGTGTAAAAGGATGCTGCTGCCTCTTAAAACCCAGTTTTAAGTGAATGAATATGTGGGTGCATTGAGTAAGACAGTATTAGGATATAAATGTAGAGTTTGGAGGTATAGCTTATTGGTAAGACCTTGATCCTAGCACCTTTATGAAGTGCCAGGCATGGTGGTATGTAGTTATATTCCCAGTGTTGGGGAGGTGGAGACAGGTGGATCCCTAGATCTCCCTGACATCCAGCCTTACCTAAATGGTGAGTTCCAGCCAGTGAGAGATCCTGTTTATTTATTTATTTTTCTTTATTGTTCATAATGAGTTACGTTGTTTAGTGGGCCAACCATGAGTTGTTATCCCCAATTCCCCGTTGTCCCCCTTCCCCATCCCCAGTCAGCTGGATATCCTCCTCCGTGGGCCGTCTGTATCAGTCTTTGTGGTAGGGGACCATGCATAGCTCATTCTTCGGCCGGGCTCTCATGTCTCAAGTGTGTAGTTACTGAGGGTTGCCAGGTCTCTGCTATTCTCCCCCACCAGGGCTCTCACAATCTTTCTGCCCCCTCTTCTGCTCAGTTCCCTGAGTCGTGGTGGGCGAGTATTAAGGCTGCTATGGTCTTGTGAGCTTAGGGGTTTTTGTGTCGAGATTCGTTTGTTTCTGTCACACTGGCTTATCGTTTGTTGATTGAATGGCTATGGCTGTGGGTCCCTTGTTCATCCCATCATTCTCTGTGGGGTTCCATATGAATCCTCCCCCGTATGACTGTGGTGGCTCATCTCATGCCAGGAGCTCAGCTTTCTGCCTGCAGTTGGTTGGTAGGGTTATATGGGCCACAGCTCCCTCACTGTATCCTGAAAAATACAAACACAATCTCCATCAGAGAATGAGGTCAGTATCAGTTAACAAATATACAACAATCTGGATTACTTAGCTTCTATTTTTAAAAGCCTCCCCGGCAGTCACTCGCATAGTGCATCTTTTCTTGGTAGCCCAAGAGTATGTGATCTGTTGTATATCGCCCTGAATCCCCGGTTCCAATCAAGGGTTCCCCCTCACTGAGTGGAATATTTGGCCGAATTTAATAGCTGTTAATTGTCTCCCCGGGTTCAGGCTCCTCCATTGCACACGTGCTCCTTTCTTGGTTTCCTTTTCTCTCCCAGTAGGAGGTGTGGTCCGCCTACTCGTGGCCTCAGACTGTATTTCATGCCAGTGGTCTGTTTACACCAGCTGTTGTTCAGCTTCCCCTGGCAGCTTGTGTAGTGTCTTCCAGCACTGCACTAACTGCCATCTGGGAGCTGGTTACCATTGTAGGCCTCGAAGAGTCTCTCGATGCTGAACGATGGTATTCTGTGGTTTCTTCAGCAACAGGGTTTTGCCTCAGGCCTGGGGAGAGCATTCAAGAGCCTTGACAGAATTCTGTCTTGTTTTTGTAACCTCATGGGTCACTTTGGTCAACAGCTCAGTGAGGGAAGGAACCAGTGGCCGGGACCTGGGGCTGTCAGACTGCT
>PVHP010000936.1:32222-95851 GCA_004024765.1 Zapus hudsonius | reverse complement strand
TCCTCTTACCAGTTGACACCCACTACTTACCTTTAAGAAAAGGTGAACTAGATATTTGAGAGTGACATTGAGTTGTACTCTGTGCACACACAGCACATATAACAAAAAAGGGGGAAAGGAAAAGAAAATAAAAGAAGGAAAAGAAAGAAAAAAGAGAAAAAAACTCACTAATGTAAGATGTAAGTGCTTATGGGAAAGAGGAATAGCCATAGTTATTTTCAGTTGGCTTTTCTGTATACAAAATCATTTTTAAGACATTATAATTTGATTCTCTAGTGGACAAACCCATTGGCCTTGTTTTTAAGTTTTGAGGAGTTTCTTAGATCCAGAGTGACCTAAAGTTACATTTTTTGTTTTTCTCTATTGAGTCAAAACATCCAAATACTAGGGCAATAAATAATAATAATAATAATAATAATAATAATAATAATAGTAATAATAATAATTGACCATCATGTGCACTGTGGAGCTGACATCACTGTCTTTCTATTTTGTTCTATAAGACAGGGGGTTGGGGAGAGTACCCTGAAGACATATATATGAATGAACTTGTTAAATTCATTATATATCATAATATGTCAAATATATGAAGATATTTATATAAGGATATAATATCACTTATGAAATAGGAATGTCTGGTGTCCCATGTGAGACCTAGAGACACAGCTTGAGACTTCATTCATCATGCTACTCAAAATAGTCTACAATTTAAAAGTTAGGGACTGTTTGTTTATTTCTGGAAGTTTTTATTGTTTTCAGATAATGATTGACCGTAGAAAACAATGGAAAGTGAACTTTTGGATCAAAAGAGACTGCTGTATTAACGGGAAAAGTTAACTTTTAAACTGAGTTATGCCTAAGTTCTGGAGTAGAGCTTGAGTAAACTCAGTCACTAGTGGTTGTTTTTTTTTTTTCCCTTAGGATATATTTAACATATTTAATTTCTTAGATACCAGGTGTTGTGTAGATTGAATAATATAAGGTGTTTCAGGAAAACAGCATAGTATTGGACTTAAACACATTAAATACTTGTCAGATGTGGTGGTACATGTCTGTATTCCTGGCTACCTAGGAGGCTGAGTTTGAGCCCAGGAGCTCCAAGCCAGCCCAGTGGACACTATTTGAAATCTAAAAATAAATACACAATGACTGTTATTATTCTGCTTCTCAGTAAACACAATTACTTTTTTATAAGTTCTAGTAAAATGTATCTTAAGGTTAACTAGTAACATTAATTTAGTGAAAAAGATCCCAGGTATTAAATTTTTTTTCTTTTCCTTCTCTGGGTGTAATAAATGATCTTTTGCTTCTTTTAAAGTTGCCAAATAAGTTTCCATCCCCAAATACAAATTAGTTAATATGTAAGTCATCTAAAAGAAGGCTTAATACGTAGTGAATACTAAAAGAAAGCTGAAATTGGCTTTTTTTACTGACAGTTTTTTTAACCTTTTCCCATAACTTCCGTATGTGTGAAAATACAAACATATTTTGAACTATTAAACAATTATGTTTTCTTGAACAGAACTGTAATGAAGAGAAATCTGTATTTTGTTTAAAAATACTCTAAAATATTAATCTTTTAAAGCTGACATTAAAAAAAACATATTGTCGGAAGAAAACTGCTACTAAAGAATATTGAAAGCGAAATCTTAAGGGTACATAAATTTTATAAATTTAGTGGGACATTGCAGTACAAGTGCTACTTTATAATTGGTGAGTCTAAAGTACTTGAATTTTTTTGGAAAACCCATTATTGTAAACAGGATGCCCATATCCATGGCAACATAGAAGATAACTTTTAGCATTTGAAAGCAGACTAAGATAATTAATTATGTTTTATCCACCCCACCCCCACCATACATTAAACAAAAAGTAGATCCTTGCTCATGTAGTTATAAGGCTGTTTTACATGGTCTTAATTAACAATTAATTAATTAACTAATTAATTAATCAATCTACCCTATGGAGGGATCAGATAGCTCTTTGGTCTACATCAGCTATCAGTTAAATCCATAACATTCTTCTATATTTGATATCATTTGATAAAGATAGAAGTCTGATTCTTGGCTAATTTTAACCTAAATGTCATTGAAAATAGCTGTTCTTAAGGTAAAGTCACATGAACAGTTTGCCTCTGCAAAAAGCACATGACATCATGACATTGTGACTGGTACTGTTAAAAGTATGGTCTTGGATTTCAGTACCTGCAAATGCAAATTCTCCTTAATGAACAAGTGGTTTATAATTTACAAAATGAAAATATTACATAGATAACATAACACTACACACACACACACACACACACACACACACACACACACACACACCATTGTGAGGACAAGAACATTTTCAGCATCCTGGTTCCTAACTCAGAATTCAATGCCATCCTGGAGCCGGTCCACACACAGTCCTTTGTCTTTTATTATGAAACAGTTACACTCTATGTCACCCCATACTTTTCTAGATGACTTCTGAAAGGGAATTGGTGAAAAAACTTTGTAAAAAGTTTCCCATTTTTTGTTCAGTTTTTTTTTCATTTGCCAGTTTGGCCCTCACAAAAGAGAACAAAAGCAACCCATGAATTTCACTCTGTGAAATGCCAGGATGATAATTGCTGGACTCTTGGCCACATCCTATGACTCAGTGTGCAGCTTCCTCGAGTGCCAGAATGTCTGAGTGCAGGCCATTCTGCCCTGGGCCATGGATTTCTGGGCTTGGCAATAACTAGTCTGTGCCAGTATTTCCCCTTTCAGCCCTTCCTTTCCCGGATGCCATCTTGGCCTCTCCTGGAGTCACCCTTAGAGACCTACCAGGCCTGCTGATGTCTTGAGAATCTTCATGATAAGTATTTTTTTCACCTGCTGGATCATGTCCAGAGGTCCTTTAATTGGCCCAGGGCTACTGTCTGTAAGGAGCCTTGCCTTATTTTCCAGAAGGTCTTAGGGCACTCATTCTGGATAGTTGTTGATCACTTTATAATAATCCTTATTTGGAAAATAAAAATGACCATGGAAATAATCTTGTCACATGTTATGTTGTTTATCAATGCTCAATGGCTAAGTTGATGCAGGTAAGGGTTATCTTGAATGATTTAAGAGTCAGACTCTGTCTATTCTTTCTTTCATATTACAAACTTTCTGGTTATCCTGAGAGGATCAATGGTGTGTGTGTGGGGGGGTGGGGAAGTGGGGGAACTCTGCTGTCAGAGAAGAACAGATATGTTTCTGGAGTATGCTATTATTTGACAAATGAAAATGAAAGAATTGAAACTCTTCAAAGGATTTTGTGTAGTATTATATAATTTATATTCAATGCTATGTGCACACACCCATGTACATGCATAATTATAATAAGGTAAAACTCAGAGGTGTGTTAAGAACTTATTGGAACCCTAAAGTGAAACAAATTTCTGAGTTAAGACTTAATTCTTAACTGTTATAATACCAAAGTGTAGGGATTGAACCACTGCTAATGCCTTCAAAGTCATCTGGTTTGTCTTCATAGAGAAAAGGCTTTCAGGGGCTGGAGAGATGGCTCTGTGGTTAAAGCGCTTGTTTGCAAAGCCCAACTTCCTTGGTTTGATTCCCCAGTATCCACTTAAAGCCAGATGCATAAGGTTTTAAGTGAACATGCATTTGGAGTTTGTTTGCAGTGGCAAGGGGCCCTGGCATGCCTAGTCTCTCAGCTTGAAAATAAAGAAATCAAAATATTTTTTAACAAACAGAGAAGTCATTCAAAGATTAAAGAAGCAAGTCACACTATGCTTTTTCTATTCACTTAAGTTTGGATGGCAGAGCAGGACAGTCCAGAGAAGCTCACATAGACTTGAGTCAGCTTGTTAGTTTTCCCCTGCATGGTGGTGTCCCTAATTATGAGCATAGTATTTACCATATCGTCTACACTCATCTACCTTTTTAGATAATGAGCTACAAATGAAAAGACCGGCATGTCACCATTAAATGTCTGGGATAGTGCTTAGCTTAAGGGAGAACATACATTTTAAGTGAGGATGATATGCCTTCAAGGAAGACAGCTTGCTTTTTAAATATCAAATATTGTCAGCTTCCAAAAAAGCTGCATTCCATAAACAGATGAACAGTATGTCTGTGTTATTACAATCCAGTCATAATACCGTGACAGACAAGAGGACAGCTTTGGGAATTATGTGTCTCAGAAGGTTCCTAAGGAGATGAAAATGAAAAAAAATCAAGAAATACTAAAGCAAGTGATCAATAAACATGTGTTGAAAGAATAGATAAATAAAACAAGTTCATGACTATAAGTAATTTATGTCCTGCACAGCACTGCCTCCAGAGATGTTTCAGGCACATATATCAAAATTAAGGATTTTGAGTTTTCTTGATGTATTTTTCAAATTTTATTTTCTATACTATGCTTTAAACTTTGAAAGTCTGCTATTAATCTTGCCAGCATAATTATCTCCATTGTTAAGACATTGTGGTCTAAGGATTTAGATGGCAAAAAAATTGAAAAAGTACTTAAAAATAAAGGCTATATGACTATAAAGTGAAGGCCTCTAAAGTTCCTTTCTGACTTATTCATGGATCAACAAATACATCAGGCATTGAGTCAGGAACTGTTTACTGTGCATAGAATTATGCTTTCACTCTCTATATCCCGTGGACATGCAGATTTTGCTGACCAGAGAGTCCCAAATGAATGAGGTCACACTCTATTCTAGAACATACATTTCCATTTATTTATTTCCTGAGTTGTTGCTTTTCTATAGCAAGAAAGTTTAGCAAACAATTCCATTTTGCTAGATTATTAAAATTATTTTTACTACCTCAAGAATTCATTCTCGCCCTTATCTTTCTGTTAAATACTTTTTCTGCTTTCTGAACAGAAGAATTCTGTTTTAATAAGTTAGTTCATATTTTTCCATCACAGTGTGCTTTAAAAGCCCTGTTTTTAGGTATGATTTTCTATACAGTCTTTTCTCCTTGCCCTTGGAGACTCTGTTATTTTCTTTCTTTTCTATATTCCACACACTTTCCTGTCTCTGGCAGCTAACAGTGTTGCTTTCTGTTCCATATCTGATTTGACTTTGTTCTTTGGGCTTTCACCAGCTGCTAGATTTATTTATTTTGTACCCCAAGAAATAACCATCAGCCTCTCTATGTGCATTTTTTATATTCTCTTCTTCTGGATTCATATACTAGAATTTTTCATAACATCTTACCTCCTGTGTATTTCCATATTTTAGTAAAGATTATTCAAACTTATGTTTCAACTCCTGGGGCATCTTTTCATTTAATAAATAGTCAAGAGTCCAGAAATCATTTTTCAATTTTTAAAATTTCATTTATTTTCATTTCCATCTGGTTAATATTTCCTGGTACAGTTTTTCAACAGAGGGCAAACGTTATATATTCAGAGTTGGAGACATCTTTATAAATCCATGATTTGATGGGAACTATGATATCACCATGCTGGTTAGTTTCCTGTGTGGGTTGGGTCAGTTGTTGTGACAGTGACAGGTGCTCACTTATACCTTCAGAACTCTGGACACTCAGGATAAGAGCTGAAATGTACAGCATTTCAGATATCAAGTATGTCAGAGTTACTTGAGTAAAGGAATTGGCTCTCTTGCTCTCTCCCTCAGATGATGGATCCATCTTTGTGTCCAATTTGCTTGATGGGGTGTCTAGAAAATGTTAGGCAATTAATAAGTGCTTTCTGAGTACTTGCTACATTAAAAACAGCCTCATTTAGCTGTTTGTCCATACTCAATCTGACTTCACCCTTTTGTCAGCCCCATGCTCTTCCTAACTCATCGTTAATTCTGACTTAATGCTGGGAATATTTAAAAATGAAAAATTGAAAATGTTTAATTGCTTTTCTCTAATATATTGTCCGTGACATCAACTACCTAATCAATATTTTACCTCTAATTGAATTTGCACACATAAGGACATTAGGCACGATGTCTCCTCTCTCCGTTTTCTCTGTAGTCTCCCTGCTTCTTTCTCCTCCATCTGCCCCAGTTTTTCCAGACTTGATTCCATTACTATTGGCAATGCACATTTATTCATTGGTTGAGTGGACGGCAGCATGAAGAAAATGATCACTAATTAGCAATGCATTTTCCATAGTGAAAAATTGGCCTAATATTTTGAGGGAAAAAAATAGAGTTGCTGAGGCTGAAAATGAGTCTGCCAGTTCAGACCCACAGCAAATTGTTATTGCTCTCAAACTTAGGATCTTTACTATGGATAATTGAAGATTCTTTTAACTAAAACATTGTAAATTGCATAACTAGGATGGCCCTGTTTGGAATTGAGCCCTTGTTTTCAGGGTTTTGCTGTTTTGAAAAAAAAATATTTGATAAATTTATAGCAGAAGAGAAAATACTTCTGCCAGCGACGTAAGTACTTTGGACATAATTTGTATTCCTGCTGTTACACGCAGAAACTTGTGCCAGAAGGGGGAAAGTGGAAAGAAATTTTGTTTGGAAAGAAACCAGCAGCCTGAAAAGGTAGCTTTAATCTATAAATATCTCTCTTAAGGAGAATTGAATACCAACTAAATTCATTCTCAAGAAATAAAATGCCTAAGATAATCAAAATATTCATTCACTTAAAATACTTTACTGGATATATTTTGATGAGTTTTCAAATAAGAATGGCATCCATGGATTATGATCAGTTATTTAATAAGTAAGAAGTATAAAAAGCATTACATGTTCTGTATCCTGAAATGCAAGTGTTGACTCGAAATGAAAATCCTATAAAATGGAGTTGAAAAACTGTGATTAACAGTTTGGCTTATCTATGTACTATGCATGTATCCCTGGAAAGCCTAGCTTTCCCCATTTATAAACATAGAGAACTTCTCACAAGGTATGAGGGTTTTTTTTTTTAAATCTTGGAAAAATGTTTTATATTGTGAAGCATCATACCAGTAAAGATGTAATTTGTTAGAATATTGATATGACATGGGTTATTCCAATTTGGAAAAAAATTATTTTTAACATAATTTATTTATTTACAGGAAAAGAGAGAGAGAGAGACTTAGAGAGAGAGAGAGAGAGAGAGAGAAAATATGAATGGGCACACCAGGGTTTCCAGCTGCTGCAAACAAACTCCAGATGCATGCACCACTTTGTGCATCTGTCTTTATGTGGGTACTTGGAAACAAACAAACAAACAAACAAAACAGGTTATCAGGCTTTGCAGGATAACTCCACTTAGCCATCTATCCAGCCCTTGGGAAAATTTTTAATCAAGTACATAGGTGATATGTGACAAGTACCATTTCATATGATGATTGAAGTTCTGTTAGACAATTACTGGATTTGGTTTATGATGTATTTATGTTCATGTGATTATTTCATGATGTAAAAGATCATTACCTATTGAACTTTAGTAAGTGTCTCAGGGTCAGTGGTTCACTCTCATTCTGAAAAAGTTATAGTGAAAAACAGTATGAAAACTCAAAAAACTAAAAACAGAACTACTTTATGATTGAAATCAGTATTCCACTATGAATTAATTTTGGTATTTCTATGTTTAGCGCATTATATTTACAATAACCAAGATCCAGAAACAAGTTAAATGTCCATATATAGATGCATTAATAAGGAAAATGTGGTGTGTACAAACTGCAGAATTTTATTCATTCTTAAGAAGGACAAAAAATTTGAACATAATTTAAGGACATTATTCTAAGTGAACTACAACAGGAAAACTAATGTCCTATGAGTCCCTAATATTAGGTATCTAAAATAGTCAAGTTCATATAACAAGAGAGAGTAGAATAGTGGTTTTCAGGGTTGACTTAACCAAGTAATGGTAAATGAACACTCAACGGGCATAAATTTTATATTAGATGAGTAACTTCTATAAAGCTTGCATTGTACAGTCACTAATAGAATATTATACACTTAAATTTTGTTAAAGACATAAAGCCCTGCAGTAAGCATTCTTGCCTAATACTAAATATGATCACTATATACTGATGTGCAAAGACCAGTAGGATATAACATTACATAATCCATCAGCCTCACTCCATGGTATGTTTCCAAAAAAATGTTTCTAGTATTTCTCTAAAATTGAAATTAGCATTCCTGAAGTCCATATTTTCATTCATATCTCTTTTGTGTGTGCATTTGTGTGTGTGTGTGTGTGTGTGTACTTCTCACAGAATGGAGAGAGAATATTGAAACTTATGATATTGGTAAATACAGATTTTAAAACATGTTTGGACAACTGTAACAGATTATATAAGCTGATAATTGTTGAATGATATTAACTACATGTTTATCCTGGTAATCTGTCATATTTATCAAAATTTTCTATATTCCAAAAATACCCAAAATTATCAAAAAGATTAATCACTTGTTGGTTTATACAGGTTCTTACAGTATAGCTCAGACTCACCCAAAACTTACTATGTAGCCCAGGCTGCCTCAGACTCTTGAGTTCTGGGTTTACAGGTGTGAATCACTTTGTCTGACTTAAGAAATGTTAATATAAAAAAGTATCAAATATCACATTTTTTGAAACACTCTAAATGCCTACTTGTTTTCAATTCATGATATGTTGAGTTTTGTAATTGTCTTATGGATAGGATGAAATCCCACTGAGAATGCTAGGGAAAAAAATCAAAATTTGGGTTTCATTGGTATAGAGAAAGCTAAAGAAAAACACATCAGTGTTTTCAGAGACACCAGTTTATTTATAAGATGTAACATGCCTAGTTATATTCCCCCTTTGGGAATAGAGAACGGGTCTTCAACTAATTATAACAACTAGCATTTGCATAGCACTTTATTGTTCCCAAAATACTTTTTTTCTGTCTCCTGATAGATATGGCTGTAGGTAATTGACGTGAGCTACTTAGAATAATTCACAGAACATTCACTCTCATTCTTTGGTAGAGAGCAGGAAACCCTATGACATGGAGGTTGTCTAACTCTCCAGAGGTTTGAGAAGCACTATGTAGACCTTTGGGATCATTCCCTGCTGTTTATGCTTTGCTATATAAAACTAACTATGTTTACCTAAAACATTAAATTCAAGGTACTCATATAAACCATTCTCAGAAGAGCTGTGCTTAATCAGACCTCAAGTTTTTTCATCCCATACTGGTTCTATGCCTGAAAGCAGTATTCAGAAAGCAATATTTCTGTGATGCAGTTCTCACTATTGCAAAAATGAGTCACTACCATTTGTGGAAAGTGAGTCTTGCTCAGTTTTAAAACACATGTGACACTCCTAATACTTTGGATTCTGAGGCAGGTTAGCCCTTTTACTGCTGGCAATGAACATGAGATTTTCTTCCTAGTTGCCATGTGTTTCCTGGAGGAATGCGTGAGCAAAACAAATGTTAGCTATAGATGTGTTTATACGTATTACTTTGTGACATCTTTCCCATTTGAATTGGCCTCTTACATTCTCAGACTTCATTTCAGTGAGGCGTCTTTAGATATCTATCATTTATGGACATGTGTGCTTCCTAGTTCCTTCAGTAGGTTTTATTATATGGCATCTCCTTCCAAAATGTTTTCTGAAATTAGAAGGCAAGAAGCACAAAATAAACTATCTTAGAGTCAATGATGTGTTACCCCAGAGTGATGGTATAACCAAGGAAATTCTCTAAAAATATGCAACCCACTTTCTCTGACATATACTGATGACTAGGTAGAATGTTCTATTCAGTCCTTGCTCAAAATGAAGTTAGATGCACGAACAGTTATGGCTAATCTTGTAGACTGACTCTTCGGAATGCATGATATAATTGCTACTACTCAGGCTGGTGGAATTAGCTAAATGTCAGTTTTTAAATTAGTGGGATTAGATTTTGTTATGCAGGATCTGGGATTCTCACCTAGATGGTCACCCTGAAGGCCATTGAAATTGACCCCCACACCCAGGGAGAGAAAGACATCCGAGCTAAAAGAGAAAGGGGGAACATGTTAAACTTTCGAAAAGATTGAATTTCTAAATTCTTACTCTTCTCTTTCAACCCTTCTATCAGAACCTCCATGTGTATATATTTATTCATGTGCATGTGTGAGAATGTGTTTGTGTGTGTGTGTGTGTGTGTGTGTGTGTGTGTGTGTGTGTGTGTGTGTGCGTATTGGTGCACGTGTGAATGGGCACACGTGTCCATGTGTGCATCTGCATGTGAAGGTCACAGAACAGCCACCATTGTCATTGATCAGATTCCATCCACCTGTTCTCTCATTGGCTGACTAGCAAACAAACCCCAGAAAGTCACTTGTCACTGTCTCCACTAGGATTACAAGAACGCACCACTATGTTGGATTTTGTAAAATGTAATCTGAGGCTTTAATTCCATTCCTTGTCCTTCCAAGCCAAGCATTTTAACAACTGAGCTCTGTTCCCAATTCTTTCTTTTTAAGTTTCTTGTTTAATTTACATTGGGAGCTGTCATTTTTTTTCTTCCTGTCTCATAACTTGTCTTCCACACATTCTATTTCACAATCATGTTAATTCTTCAGCTTCTTCTTCTATATTGCTCATTCTTCAATAGTATCTATTCTGCTATTTAATTGAGAGTTTAAATTTTATTCATTATATTTCTAATCTCTAGAATTTTTAATGTCTTTTTGCTCACTTGGAATTTTTAAATAGTATCTCATTATTTGTTCATGTCTTTGATCTGATCTTATTTCCTTAAAGTTTACTTGAGCTCCATTGTATTTCATATTTTTCTTAAACTTAATGATCTTGCAGTCTATTCTTCCAGGATATTATTATGCTTTTTCTCATGGCTGCCTGATTCCTAGGCCATTGTTTAGGTATTGAAATATGAGTTTATAAAATCCTCAGAAAAGATTTGTTGTGGGTTTTTCCCACCCCAGAATTCGTCCCCTTGTCATGCAATAGCTATAAATTTGTTTTATAGAGTTCCTAGAGTCATAGATTAAGTTTAAAACCCAGTTTTCACCTGTGAGGAACGAACTGTGTTTGTATAGAATCAGTGATCTTATTTTTAGGTGGTAGAGATTCTGTCTAGTGTCCAGGTCAGGTCAGGAATGCTTTCATGTTGTTTCCTTTCTGTTATGGACAGGTTTTTATTGTGTCCACTCTCTAACTCATGCTAGGACCTTCCAGCAAATTCCATGAAGATTGTAATTGCAACTTGTCACCTCATGTTGGCTCAAGGCTTGGGTTTAGTCCTCCACTAATAGCTGTGGATCTTGGTGAGAGATGACAGATTGTCTGAAACCCTGGGTAGCTCCCATATTATCATCCATCTCCTAGTCCTCGTTTGATTACCTAATTTTTACCTGCATGCATTTTGTTACTAGACTAGAGGTTAATATAGTGTACAGATTAAAAGTGATATGTAATGTTCACTTATGTTCTCCCATTGTACATGAGTATACTATTATAACAAGTCATACTTACAAAATATTCAAAAGATTATGCTTACATCAGCTATCATATATGAATATTTTATAAATTTCTTTGCATAGTAATTAATCTTGTTTTTTTTCAATCACTTCTTCCCTATCTTTAGTGACTTTTCCTGATTATTTATATTTAAAGTTTTAACAATGGACTTCATTGCCTCATTCTTAAAATAATTTGTGTCATGTTGGTGTTTTGAACATATACATATTGATTGTTTTAAGTAATATTTTTGAAAGATAGAGGTTAAAGTGAAATACGATGTCATGTTTTTCAGAAATTATATTATTTAGATATGTATCCACATGAAAACTATTACAGTGAGATCTAGAACTTTTTGATACTTAATAGAAGCCTGAGTCAACTAATAACATGGAACAGAACCCATTGCAGGAATACTGGGGCCATTGCTTTCACCCTATGAAAAGTATCGAACATCAAATAACATTGCCAAGAGAATACTGCCTCACATATACAATATATATTTTTCCATGAACAGAGCTCTAAACTACATGAAGAAAAAACAACAAAGATGACAAGGGAAATAGAAAATTCAACAGCCCATAATCCCCCCACTTTCAGTAGTGGATAGAATCATCAGTCATAAGATCCACAAAGAAATAAAATGACCCTCTAACCCTCTCAACCTTATTGACATCAGCAGGACACACCCCTCAATGGCAGTGGAAGTTACATTCTTCTCAGGTACCTCTGGATCACACACCAGGATAAACCCTATGGTGATAAGTATTGTCAATTGACAGGATCTATAGTCACCTAGAAAACAAATATTCTGATCAGGCATATGAGGGAGTTTCTAGATCAGGTTAATTGAGGTGAGAAGTCCAGTTCTACTGTGGGTGACATCATTCTCTAGACAGGGATCCCAGACTAAATAAAAAGGAGAAGGCAAGCTGAACACCAGCGTTCATCACTCTGTTTCCTCAGTGTGGAATGAATGCGTCCAGCTGCTCTAATCTCCTGCCACCATGATCAAGTGCATCCTCCCAAAGTGTAGGACAAAATAAACCCATCCTCCCTTGAGCTACTTCTTCTCAGGTATTTGGTCACTAATATAGTGGACTATAACACAATCTTCAATACATTTAGAAATACTGAAATTATAGAAAGTATGTTCTTTGACCTCAATGTAATGGAATAAGAAATCAATATTAAGAAAATTTAAGAAATTCATAATAGGTGGAAAATAAATAATGACTCCCTCAATTATCAATAAATTATAAGTGAAATTAGAAAACACTTTAGGATCAATGGAAATTAAAATACAGTACACTGAAGTTGTAAACCAACTAAGTAGTACATAGAGGGTAATTTTTTTATATCTATCTTACAATAGACAAAGAAAGATCTTAAAGCAACAACTTAACATTCTACCCTATGTATCTAGAAATAAAAGAAAAAAAACTATATTCAAAGCAAGGAGAAAGAAAGCAATAATAAATATTATAGAGAAGTTAAATGAAATAAACAATATAAAGTATTGACAACCAAAAATATATTTTGAAAATGCCAATAAAAGATAGAAATTGTCGACAAGAGTGACAAAGAAGAACTTGGGGAGAAATAAGACTGTAATTATTAAATTATTCAGGAATGAAAGGGAGGCCATAATTACTGAGTTTAGAGTAGCAAAAGGTTAATAGGAGAATCCTGTCAACACTGTGTGTCAACAAACTATGTAACTTAAATAAAATATCCAGATTTCTAGCACTGTGGTTTGAATCAAACATCCCCCCACACGCTTGTATTGTGAATATTTGGTACCTAGCTGGTGGCAATTTGGAAGGTGGAGTCTTGCTTAACCAGGGGTGTGTTTGGGGGCAGAATTTGGGGTGTCAAACCAGGTCCCCACTGCTGGAGTTTGGCTCACTATCCTGCTGCTGTTGTCCACCTGCTGTGGCAGAGCTGATGCCCAGCCTCTGCTCATGCCCTGCTCCCCTGCTATCATCTGCTTTCCTTCTATCAGTTGCTTTTGGCTAAGTGCTTTGTCTCAGAAATGAGGAGGTAAAGGCAACATTTGGAAATACACAAACCATTGAGAGGGAGTGAAAAAGAGAGAGAAAATGGCCCAATAACAAGTAGTAAAATTGAAGTAGCAATTAAAACTCAGGCTGGGGAGGTGGCTCAGAGGTTGAAGGCACCTGCTTACAAAAACTCTTCTTAAAGGAAGTCTCAGCCCCAGAGGCTGTATCACTGTATTTTGTCAAACATTTAAGGAACTATTACCAGTCTTCGTGAAAATTAGGTCTACCTCATTTATCTCTATGTTTGTTCTTAGGCCAGTAATTATATTGTCTTGTTGACTGTTGATTTGGAATGTTGAAATGTTGAATGGAAGAGAATACTCCCCAACTTATTCAAGGAACTCAGGTTACTGACATCAAATATATCAAGGAAATAAAAGTATGGACAATCTCTCCCAATGCTTAGATAGATATGTAGATAGATAGATAGATAGACAGATATAGAGAGAAATAGATAGATACAAAATTCTTCAATAAATACTAACAAATGAAATTCAGTAAAGTGTACATAAGTTTATAAAGTACAATATCGTGGGATTTAATCCATGAATGCAAAATTGATAAACATACAATAAGAAATCAATATCACTTTATTTATAAGAATAATAAATTTTAAAATAGATAATTATCACAGTAGATGCAAAAAGTCATGTGACCATATGCAATACATCTTCAGAAAGCACAAAACAAACTAAGAACATAAGGGAACTTTTCAACCTGATAAGTTCAGATACAAAGAGTTGAATATCCACTAACTCATGAATGTGTATTAACAATGTGGTATGAATACAACGGAATACTGCCCATATTTTAATAAAGGTCACAAAGTACTAATGCATGCTATACAGTGTGATGCACTAAGTCACAAAAGATGATTTATTATGTGATCCCATTTACAATAAATAACCTAAATAGAAAAATCATAGAGATAGAAGGATTAATGGTTGTTTCAGGATAGGAAGTAGGAGTATTAGGGAATGACTACTGCTCAGCTGTTTGGGGGGGAAGAATATTTAAACTATCCTAAAATTCTATTGTTATCATTGCATAACTCTGAATATGCTAAAAACCAAGAAAGTTTTGCATTTGAATTGAGCGAAATTTTATGAAGTATTAAAACATTTTAATAAAGCAATTAAAGAAAAATGATCTCAAATCTCTTATTATCAAAGGAAAATAATTAAAATAAAATAAATTTAAATCAAATTCAGAAACACATTAAGAAGTCCATACACCATGACTAAGTTGGTTTCATCCTAAGCACGTAGGATTGGTTCAATATATGAAAATTATTAAACTTAATACACCATATAAATAGACTTAAGGATAGAGGTCACGTGGTCACCTCAGTAGACACAGAAAAGACATTGGACAAAGCCTATCTACCTTTATGATAGCTGTTCTGAACAAAGTAAGAATAGAAGGACCAGAGCATAAGAAAGGCTCTCTATGACAATGTTAGAGCCAATAATACACTGAAGGAGGAGAACTGTATTTCTTCTAAAATAAGGAATGACACAAGTGCACTCATTTTCTCCACTCAGATTCACCACTCACTTGATGAAGGCTGGTATCCTGGCCACACTCGAGTCCTGTTCTGTCCTCACCTGACTTTGTCCTTGGGAAAGTCACTGAGCCTTGCAGAACCTCAGTTTCTCCATCTCTTAAATCAGTGTAATAGTGCCTTTTCAGAATCCCTCGTGGATTGTTGGGAAAGAAAGAGAGCAGTAAATCTCAAGGAATGAGAACTTCCTTTATTAGAAGAGGTTGCATGTACAGAATGGGTCCCCAGCCCAATCCAGCCAGGCTATTGACTTGGCTGGGGATCCATCTCTGGACCTCAATGGTTCCCATCTGTGAAATGGGCACCAGCCTATATAGCCACACTTGGAAGAAGGGATCCATGCATGAGGGTCACGTTTGCAACACAATGACCTTAAGTTTCACTAACAAAGATCTTTGTGATCTGTAATGTCTAGAAGGCCCAAAAAGGGAAAAAGGAGAACCAGGTGATGTCACAGCTGAAGCAACAAGAGAAATAAAGAAGAGGAATATAATGAAAAATCCTTAAATTATCCCCATTTATAGATTACACATTGCTATATTTAAAATACCTTACAGACTCCACCACTATTTTTTTAATTTGATGAAAGCTTTCATCAGTTATAAGATACAAAAAAATGTCAACATACAAAAATCAGTAGTTTTTGTATATAGTAATAAAAGACCTGCCAAGAAAGAAATCAGGAAAACTATCCACTTCCTAATATTTTATGAATGACTAAGAAGTCAGCTGTGAACTAGAGTGGACGTTCCACAGATAAGAAATCTGCTGTCACTTTGATCTTGGACTTCCGAACCTCCAGACTATAATAAATTAATTTCTGATGCTTAGAAGTCAGCCACGGGGGCTTTGTTAAAGCAGCCTGAACAGAGTGAGACACCGTCAAATCTTCATCTATTTCAGCATCACCAAGTGTCAAAGCTTATCTTTGCCTCCACTTTATGGCATATATGAGATCTCTAACTACACTCTCAATGTTCTTAGTGAGACTTGCAAGGAAAGGGCATTGAATCTGAAACTATTCAAACTTTTTCAGCTGACAATTTATTTGTGTTGCTGGTTAAATAAATCAAATGAGGGTCAAATAGAATCAAATAGAAAAGCTCTACAGTATAGTCCATTTTAGAGGAGAACTTGTCTAGCTTCTTGAAGTCGATGGGATGAAATGTTTGAAAGGTATGAAGGACTGCCTCACTTTAAGAGACTTTGGGCACATAACCAAACACAGTAAATGATCCTTATCTGGATCCCACTTCTAAAACCATGTATAAATAAAAATAAGCCATTTTTGAGACAACTGAATAGAATTACTATGGTTTTGTTGTCATATTACCAAGATATATTTATTATTGTTGTTAGATATGATTTTTTGTGTAAGAAATATGCACATTAGAAAAAATCCAATATCCATAGGCATCACCCTCCCTCAGCAACAATACACAAAGGGTGGAGAAATAAAAAGAGAAAGAAAAAACTAGCTACCTCTGGTGCAGTTCATAACCCCCTATCCTATGGACAGATCCCATATGCTCACCAAGGAAGGACCCCAGTGGTTAGGGGACAGAGAGGAGGGAAACAGGGAACCTTCACAAGATTTGATCATGCAATCTATATACTTATTCATAGTAAAAATATTAAAAAAGAAAAAAATATCCACATTAAAAAGACACATTAAACTATCTTAAAATTAAGTGACACTGGTTAGGATTGTTTCTAAAATATTTTAAATAAAAAATAGAACATACATATTGATGGTGAAATCCATACACCGGATAAATCAACAAGGAATTTGCTGCAGCCTTTCTCTGTTATGTTTCTGGAAATGTTTACAATTTAAAATTGAATTTAAAAGGCATGTGCCATGCTATCACCTCCTTTCCTCTATCTTCTCTCTCCTCTTGCATTCACTGAAGTGTTTCACATTTGGCATTATGAGTTTTTTGGTCTGGAGCTGACATCACAGTGCAGATGCCTTCCAGTGAAAGTAGATGACAAATGCCCCTTGCCGAATTTTACTCTCTTCAAGGCAGAGCATTAGCCCCTCCATTCATGCAGGACCTTCCAAGTCTTATTATTAAGTTTCTTCTTTAAAAATAATGGGAAGCCAGTGCAGGGTTTTTTATGGGTGATGGTCACACTTGAGAACGGAAAAATAATACTCTATCCCTTGGAAAATGAGTTAAAAGTGTAGGCAAAGGGGATGTAAAGGACCTACTTCAGACAGTAGTTTACTTATGCAAATATATTTACTGAGCATTTAGTATGTGCTAGGCATGCATCTGCATGTAAGATGTTGTTGAGGGTTGTTGCTTGGCTTATAGCCATCATATAGAAAACAAGAAGACATAGACTCGTATGAATGATACTCTGAGGGTAAAATTACCAGCAAAGGCCTTGACACTCGTCTGGCTATACAGGAGTGAAGTCTGACTTGGAATTACGATTTGAGACACAAGATGAAATATCTATAGTGAAGACCAGGTTGTAAGGAAAAACCATCAGATGAACTTTGACTATCTTAAGCTTGATAGATTAATCAAACCAACCCGTTAATTTTTTCCCTTGAGCAGGAGGAAATCTTGGCATTTAGGAGTCTTGGACTTATGTTTGTGATTGAGCACTTTTTCATGAGCTCAAGGTGCGCCTTTTCTGCTGATTTTTTTTCCAACTCATCCTGTCACGGTTGTCTGCTCCTGTCTTTATCCCTGAAATTCTGTCATGAGCCAGCAGTGACTGCCAAGTCTTCATAATAGCTTCAGTGGCCTCCTCATGTTTGGCTTGCAAGGCCTCTGAGAACAGGCCTCATAACTCTATAAATTGCAGTTGTACTTAAAAGTATGGGTAAGGAGTCAGTTCAAAGTCTATTTTTTAAATGCACAATTCAAGTTATATCACAAATATGTAGCTGATACCAGAAACATTTAATATTATTCTACACACTGTATAGTGATGTAGAAAAGATGGATCTCTTGATAACTATCTCCTAAAAAAGTAGGCTGTACTAAATCCTTAAAGTTTCACTAGAACTTAGGAAAACAGAGGAAACATTTTCTTCCTTCTGTGAATGATGTACTTGGTTAAATGTTGCCTCATAATAGGGTGACAAAAGTAGTGTGTTTCAAATATAGTTGTTGGTGATTTAGCCTCATTAGTTGAAAATAATGTCTCCATGGCCTTTCGATGATCTCCACTTCCCACACTGGAGCTTCTCCCCTGTGCTTAAAATAGGGGTGCTGGGCTGGAGGGTTACTCAATGGAGGTGCTGCTGCTCTTTACCCTACCAGGGTTTGACAAAAATGCGATAATACACTAGGCCTACAGCTTGTGAAAATATTATCAGATTTTCTTCATTGAATATGCCAAAATGCAGTTTCCACCTGATCACATCAGTTCTTGGAGATTAAAATTCTAGTTCCAAAACCAGAGGGTAAAGAGCATCAGGCCCTGAATTAGGATCCCCTGCTGGGCATGAAGGAGCCTGGGGACAGGGGATCCCTGGGGCTTGCTGACATTCTAGTGTGGCCAAGTGATTAGGTGATCTCTAGGTTTAGTAAGAGACCCTGGGTCAAAAAACAAGACAGAGAGGCACTGAAGAAGATACCAGACCAAATGGTGACATCTGACCTCCACGTGATCGCACATACATACCTGCATCCATAATACTCGTGTACACATGCACTTAATACCAGACACACATATGCCTGCATAATACAATGTAGTGCCTTCTGGAATCCATATCACTCTTGGAGAGCCACTGATGTGTTCATTACTCACAGGATTACGAACAGTTAACTATGGCATCTCAGATTTTTGGCTGAGGTCAAGTGTAGCATCAAATATTACTTAATGACTAGATATGCTCTAAATTTCTTAGATTTAGGTGCAGGCCTAAATGTATTGGCCAAGGGGCTGGAACAATGGCTCTGCAATAAAGTGTGCTTCCTGCACAAGCATGAGGGCTTGAGGGGACCTGTCACTGCTTTAGTTCACATCTCCATATCCCAGTAAAAGAGCCAGTCTCATTGGAGAGCAGAGAGCTGAGAATATTCAGAAACTCTGAATTAACAGGAGACTCAGGCTCAAAATCAAACCAGGTGGAAGAATTACTGAGCAGCTCATCTACTGCATCAGCAGGAGAGTGACCTACACAGGTGAGCTTATTGCCCCACCTCATGCACACATACAAGCAAAAATAAAAATTAATCAAAAATGTATTGACTGGTCATTTGTCCCATTCTGTGATAATCTTCATCATTATTTCTGGTGTTTTCTTATGGCATTGAAAGCAATGAACAATGCACACAGCTAGTGTACTAAAGAGTTCAAGGTGAGCTGTGGTCCACCCTAGGACAGACTGGTGTTTGCTGATGGCATGTGTTCTAGAGTAATGGTACTTCAATAAAATATTTTTTTTCCTGCTCAAGATATGATCAGTAATGTCAAAATAAGACTAAAAATAAAACCTTGCTTCCCACTTTTGCATGGCTGTTCTAAAGTGGATGCACCAACCATTAGCAAAATTGATGAGCTTAAATCTGTGCCATTATTCTAACTGATGCATTAGAGCCTGAGTGAGATTCTGCCTTTGGTATCACTGAAACTTAATATGAACAATATCACTGGAAACAATCACATAATAGGGCCTTTATTGTTGCTTCATTAGCACCCAAGGCGGTTTAGTAAGGGATTATTCCCTTCTATTCAGCAAGAGGTTTTTCCTTTCTTCTCTCTGACATTGTGTTTTTATCTGAGATTGCTATGAGTGATGCATGCCAAATACAACATGGTCTTTTTATCTAAGTTCTGTGTGGGGGGAAATGACCAGGAAAAGTAGTCATTCTGCCACTAGAAAAACTTCAGAGTGAAAATCAGAATTATAATATGCCACAATGACATATTAAAACAGAGACCCCATGCCAATCTCATTATAATTGGTTTACAGCATCCATGGAAACAACACTCTCACTCACTAAATTACTATACATCCCACAAATTTTGGAAGAGAAATCTACACAGATGTAGAATCTAAATAGAACAAATTAGAGCAAGAGGTTGGCAATATCCCAGGCAATGAGGGCAGTGGAGACAAATAGACGGTATAATTCAGCCATTTCCTCAACTGCACCCACCTTGTGAATCATTCATGTTATTGTCATATAAATCCACTCATTCATTTATTCCAGAATGTATTCAGCATCTACTTTATGTCAGTCTCTATTCTAGAAACATGGGAAAGAGTTGTTATCTGAAAAGAAGACCAAATGTATGCTATAGTGCATCTTCTTTATACTGTGCAGGAAGATGGATCAGAAAGTGGCAGAGCACTCTAAAGACAGAAAGTGCTTCAATTTAAAGAGTCAGCTTTCTGCCACTATCACAAAACACCTCAGGTAATTATTTAATAGAGAGGAAAAAGGTTGTTTTGCTTAGCAGTCTTGAAACTCACAGTGCAAGATCAAGGGGTCCATTGCTTTGGGCTCTCATAAGTGTATGTAATAAAACAAAACTCATGTCACCAGCTCAGAGCAAAAGAGGAAGTGTTCAGAGTCTCACACTCTGCTTCAAGGTCATACTCCCAAAGACAAAGATAGGCCCAGTCATCTGCAGGTTCTCCTTGTGAATAGCAGCATCCCTAAGATTGAACTTTCAGCATGTGGGGGACAGTTACACAAATCAAAGCAAAAGTACACTCAGAAAGTGCTCTTTGAGGGCTGGTATTTAACTGAGTGATGGAGCACTTGTCTAGCATGTGTGAGGGAGGCCCTGGGTGTGAGTGCTGACACTGGAAAGAGGGGGGAGGGAAGAGGGAAGGGGAGGGGAGGGGAGGGAAAGGGGGAAGAGAAGGGGGAAGGGAAGGGGGAAAGGGAAGGGGAAGGAAAGAGAGAAGGGAGGGAGAAGGGAAGGGAATAGGAGGGAAGGGAAGGGAAGGGAAGGGAAGGGAAGGGAAGGGAAGAAAATAAAGTGACATTTGGCCAAAGATCTGAAGGAAGTGAGGGACTTAAGCAAGTGCACAATTGAGGGGAACTGTGATAGTAATGAACTGCAAAGGCAAAAGTCAAGAGCAGAGCATAATAGGAATGTTTTAGAGTATCAGAGGCACTGCTATAGTTCCAAAATGAGGAGGCCCACTATTGGAGGTGAGGTTTGAGCACTAAAGGGGGGAGGGGTCATTACAAGGTTTTAAGCTTTTAGGGAGAAGGAAATGGAAGCTTAATCATGTGCTGATTGTGAGAGAGATGAACCAAGCCTGCAGTCCCAGCACTTAGGAAACAGAGGCAGAAAGATAAGTATTTTAGGCATCCTGGGGTACCTAGCAGGTATGTGCTTCAAAAGCGAAAAAAAAAGAGCAGTATTTATTCCAGCTATTATGCAGAAAAGAAATTGAGGTGACCGAAGGAGGCAGAAGCTGGAGACATGCTCTTTGGAACATGCCTGTAAACTCAGCTCTTTGGATGACTGAGGGTTACCATTGGGGGCTAGCCTGGGAAACATAGTGAAACCCAGGCTAAGTCAGTCAATCAATCAATCAATCAGTCAATCAATCAATCAATGAGGGGAAGCACAGAATGATTCTGATAATCCAGGCCTTCCAAAAGAAAGCCTGCCTGGCTAGGTTATAACATTAATTATCTTCTTCCCTAATCTAAATATCTGGACTGGGGCTGTACAGACTACTCGGTGGTTAAGGCACTTGCCTGCAAAACCGAACAACCTGGGTTTAATTCCCTGGAACCCATGTAAAGCCAGATGAACAAAGTGGCATATGCCTCTGGAGTTTGTTTGCAGCTGCTAGAAGCCCTGGCATGCCCATTCTCTCTCTCTCTCTCTCTCTCTCTCTCTCTCTCTCTCTCTTCTCTCACTGCTTGAAAATAAAATAAATATTTTGTTTTAAAAGCAATGTCAGATTAGCTGGCCCATGTGTTTAGGATTCTTCTGTCTCTACCTCCTAGTATCATGGGCTCTGGAGGATCACAGATGCATGCACCACACTTGTATTCAGCTTGATGTGGGTGCTGGTGAATTGAACCCAGGCTGTCAGGCTGTGCATGCAAGCACATTCAACTGCTGAGCCATCTCCCTAGCTCTTTATTTTCTTTCTGAAGGTCAGTTCATTCAGTCCCATCCAATCGGTTAATGTGCAGAAACACACATTGGAAAGAAATTTTAGATAAGCACAGAATGATTTGTGTTTTTGTTGTAAATATAAAAATGCCATCTATTATGGAGAAAACAAATTATAAAACATTATAAACTTTAATTAGACTCAGAAGCTTAATGTGGTCAATAATCGATGTGTTAAAAAACAGAGACTGATCTTAACTAGTGAGAATGATGACATTATGATATTAGATTGTAGAGAATTTTTCCTTCCTTTCAACTAAATATAGCCTGAAAGTCTATACTAAGGTCTTGAATAGACATATGATATTTAAAGCCTTTTATGATGGAGAAATATTTGTTGCTTTTTCTGCATATATCAGATTATATTAGATTAAAGTAACTGGAGATGGGTCCATAAAATATGCTTAGTTATTTTTATTGCAGAAATGCATTTTTATCTCTGTTGCAACATAAATATTAATTGGGTTTCATGTTAGAGCAACAGAATCATCTTAAACCCTGAGGGCCAGGAAAGGCTGCTTGTGAACACCAATGAAGGCTTTGGACTGGGTGCTGCCAGTCATCTGTGAAGGCACATTGTCATCTCAGCTGGGCAGGCTGGCAATATTGCAGTGGGCTATTGTTTGTGGAGAAAGCTGATATTAGGACAAGATGTGATAAGAATGCCTTTAAAAAAATTAATTGGATGCTATCTAGTTTTTGGCACGAGCATCTCGTATCTCTCTGTAGTTTATCGCTTTAGAGTTCTTTATTCAGTCTTTTTATAAAATCCCATTATTTAAAAATTGAGGCCAGAAAGATGGCATGTAAGGAGCTTTATATATTATTCTGATGCTCAGTGATAACCCTTTCTACTCTGCAACACCACAAACTACTTTATTGAAAAACATAAGAAAATTTGCAGAAAATAATGAAATAGAGTCTCACTTCAAACATGTCCAAAATTTAGAGCAGTTTTTACACAGGAAAAGAAAAATTTAAAATGGAAGAAAGCATTGTGAGGGTGGGTGGAGAATATTTCTAATAATTCATGTTCTTTTTAATGTTTTTTAACTTGTTTTTTTAAAGTGGCTATAAAAATCTCCAAACGAAATAAATGTATGAAGGGAACGATAAAAAAAAATCAAGTAGGGCTGGAGAGATGGCTCAGTGGTTAAGGCACTTGCCTCCAGTGCCTAAGGCCCCAGGTTCAATTCCCCAGGACCCACATAAGCCAGACCCACAAGGTGGTGGCCCTGGTGCTCTCTCTCTCTCTCTCTCTCTCTCTCTCTCTCTCTCTCTCTCTCTCTCTCTCTCTCTCTGCTTGAAAATGAATAAATAAAATATTTTAAAAAAATCAAGTAAAATAATTATAAAATCTAGGTTTTATGTCTTGAAAATTATAAATCACTGGAAACAAAATTTCCAAATACCCCCCATGCTGACTTGATCAGTAAATATGGATTAAAAGTTTGTGGGTTTTTTCATCACATGATTATTGGTGAATTTAAATTATCTTGCAGTAGCAAATTTTATTTGTTGAAAAAATGCTATACTTCTAATCTGAACATGAGGACACATGAACTTGGAAGAAGAATCAATGAATTAAATAATGAAATGTAGGAAACACAGTTTATAGGGAAAGTGTAGGAATGGAATTATATTTCTATTTCTATATCAGACCTAGAAATAAATCAATGAGGAAAAATTACCTATTCTTTCCATAGAAATGCAATAAGTTGACAAACAAGTAGATTTTACTAAGTGTTAATTTCTATTTTAATTTCTTTCCAATCCCAAAAGTAGGAACAAACCCAATTTATGGCAAGAAGCACCTTCTCTTGTGCTAGACTTTTGTGTTAGACTTCTGGTCTACCCTGGCGTTCTGGGACTTGCACGTAGTTTGTGATGTCTCTGCCTCCTCCCCTCCTTCTGCAGAGAAGAGGACGAGAGCACAAGCATCAGATGGCTGTAGGCGCCCCGCTACGCAGCAGCACAAATACCAGCTGAACGTATTTTTGGTCAGGTACAAAGAAACAAATGGCTGTTGGTTTTCCCAAATGTTGTTTACCCTTCTGATATTCTTCCCAACAACCATCATTTATAAATATGTATGGTATTTATTTTAGCGTGCAGCAGGAGTACAAGCTAAGCAAGGTGTTCTGGTACCAGTATTTGTTTTCCAACATGAAGTATTTAGCCTTTTAACTGAATGGATCTGAGACTACCTGGTGGCTACTTCTGGGTTAAATGTTTCTAAAATTGGATAAATAAAATATGAGAGAGAGAAAGAGAGACAGAGAGAGAGAAGGAGAGAGAGAGAGAGAAAGAGAGAGAAAGAGAGAAAGAGATAATTGAATTTTGTGTAAAATCTGTGACAGAGAAAAGATTCTTGCCACGATCCTGAGCTCTGGTTTTCAAGAACACCTTGTTGACTTTTCTATTTCTAGGTCACTCTGAAGTTTCAGGTAAGCAGTATACAAAGGCCTTTGCAAAACCCAGTTTTCAGCGCATGGGTCAAGAGAAATGATAGCAAAAGTTGTGATGATTATAACATCAGAGATGAAAAATGCATGGGAGGGAGAAGAGTGACAGGCTTTGAGACCTTGAGAAAATATACTTTCTAGTTTAAATACACAGGGAGAAAGGAAAGCTAATAAGCAAAAAACAAACACCAGAAATTTTCATCAAGAACACCATTTTTGAAACGTCTTCAGAAAAAGAACAATCTAAACATCCTACTTCCAGAATTTTCTCTTTTTTTCTATCAAAATCATATCAATGTTCCCAGTCTGGAACTAAAGGCTATGTTAGGCCTGGATGTCACAGTTGTTTATAGAAATGGTTTTGGAGTAGTGAACTGTTAAGTTGCTTTTGGAAAGAGAAGATTGTGAAGAAATCAGATGGGGTCTTAATCTACTGTGTGTAGTTGTAACAGCATCCTAGAGATTTGCTTCTTCATACAGTAAAGAAATGCATTTTTCACTAAGAGGCTAAGAAGTCTGCGTTTGGTGAGAGCCATCTTGTTGTATCATAACATGGTGTGAGAGAGTGTGTCAGAGATAAGTTCTTTTTGATAAAAAAGCCACTCTGGGGATAAGCAGGTTGACATTTCCTCAGTAATGGTGTCACCACCCACCTCAGGATAGTACTTTTATTGCCTCCTCACCTTTAATCCAAGAAATATTTTACATTAAAGCAATACTTTTATATATGAAAGTTATTAGTAACAGACTCTCCAGGTATAACAAATACTAAATTTTGGATCTTTGAACAAAATGCAAGTACAATCAAAAGTTAAAAACCAATAAATATAGCCAGGCTTCCAAATAATTGAAACAGCTTTATCTGATATACAGGTATTATTCAGGAATAGTTTGATTCAGTGTAGACTCTATTTTCACCCAGAGGTAACTGTTTGATATTTATCAACATATATAACCTGCTGGCTTTAGCTTCCTCATTTTTAACTATGGGTAAACAAATCACTTGTCACAAATTTTCTAGGAAAATAAAAGTGTATGACAGTGAACCTGAATAAATATTAGGTCTTATGGTTACCAGGACAGCCATGGTCATTAACTGTCTACTCCTACTTCAGACTCTGATAGAAAGTAATTAATGATCTGTCAAATATGATAGTCAGGCCAGTCATCTATTCCTTCAGAAAAGAAGCTAAAACATCCTTATCTTCAGTCTCTGTGAGTCTACATAGATGACTAGCCTCCAGTGAAATTTGTTATTGTTTTGAAAATCATTTTTGAATTTGAAAGCCAATACAGTCTAAGTATTTAATGATCATAGTTTAGCATGTGAGAGTGTTAAATGTATAGTCAGTTAGATATGATTTGTTTCAGTCCAAATTGTACTGTGTATAGAATGGCGGTCCCATAAGATTATAATTGGGTTAAGGCATTCTGTGTTATCATAACACAACATAGTAATCATATTTGTGTTGATATAAGTGTCAGTAAATCTACTTGCATATAAAACAATAGCACACAGTGTATAAAGTACATAATCCTTTCTACCAGTATATAAACTATTTGTTACCAATTCATTCATTTACTACACTGCATTTTGGCATTATTTTAAAGTGCATACCTACTTATATCATTTACTATAACTGTCTGCCTTACATAGCTCATGCTTATAGAGTCTCTTCATTGAATCAAGAGCTTATGTTGAGTGATTGGGCTCTGGCATCTAGGTTTCACATATAGACACTCTGTGATGGTCCCAGAATAACAAAACCATCCTATTACATCAGATGGTATCTACACTGTGAAGTGCTGAATGAATGTGGATTGCTCATTTAACGATCACTGTTATAGTTCATTATGTCATTTTACAGATGTAGAAACTAAAGCATGAGAAGTGAATTGAAGGACACATAGATGTTAAGCAGTAGAGTAATAATCAAACCCAAGCAGTATGGGCTGAAGTTGGTCTTCATAGCCAGCATAGAATGCCATGTCTCTTACATACATATTAGATTAATGTTAACTCATTGGATAGTTACTTCCTGCTTCCAAGCCTGTGATTTCTTATAAGAAATTGTTAAACATTAGTAGTTAGAAAGTTGGAAATATTTATCCTGCAGAATTCAGGGAGGTGGGAGTACACTGATACTTAAAATCAGCTATAGAGAAAAAAATATCTTTGCAGAAATTTGCCTGAAAAGGCTAGAGATAAGAGAGGGTAAGGTTGCAGGGATGTTTACATTTTTCAATAGCAGTGAATGAGGAGGAGAGGAATAGGAAATCACATGAAAAACAGGGACAGTTTTGATGTCTGCATGGAAGGAATTTTAGCATATCATGAGCAATTACTTTTAGAAAATTATTGTTGATATCTTTATTATCCTCAATTAGATACAAAGTAGTAGCAAATCTTATGATGGTATCCCCATTTCCCTCTTCCCTGTCCCCAACTCATTGGGGGTCTGCCTCAGATGGCATATTGGATCAGTCTGTGGGGTAGGGGGTTATGGATAGCACAGGAGGCAGCCAGATCCCCTCCCACTTTGCATGTTGTTGCTGAGGGGGGCAATGCCTCTGGATATTCTCCCCCCACCATGCCTCTTACAATCATTCCTTCCCCCTTTTCTGCTCAGTTCCCTGAGTCATGGTGGATGAATTTTGAGGCATCAGATTTATGGTCTTCACATCGGTAGCATTGGGAATAAAGAATTCAATGGAGAGTGTGTTTTAAACAGGATCTTCATTATTATTTTTTGCCAAGAAAATAATTTTATTTATTTACTTATTTATTCAATATTTATTGTCAATAATTAGATACATTGCATGAGCAAGTCTTGTGATGGTACCCGCATTTTCCTCCTCCCTGTCCTGAAACTTCTGGGAGCCCTCCTCAATGGGCTTGCTGGACCAGTCCATGGGATAGGGGGCTTGGATTGCATGAGATGTAGCCAGTTTTTCCCCCTTTGTGTGTTGTTGCTGGGGAGTGCAATGGCTCTGGGTATTTTCCCCACCATGGCTCTTAAAATCTTTACACCCCCTCTTCCGCAGATCCCTGAGTCATGGTGGGTGAGTTTTAGGTCAGCTTTACTATTGAGGTCTTAAGAGTCTCTGGATTTCTGCTTTGGTTGTATTGTATATCCTCAGTGTCTGTCTGTCTCCATTATCCTTTCACAACCTGTCTGACTTGCTGTGGAGGTAGGTCTCTTGCTCATCTCAGCACTTCATCAAAAGTTTCGTTTCGGTTCTATATCATAAATTTAAGGTGGTTCATCTCCTGCCTGGGTGACAGGCAACATCTCTGGCCTTGTTGGTAGAATTGGGTTGTCCACAGTTCTCGCTGGCTTCTGAAACATAGAAACAGAATCTCCAACAGAGAGAGAGATCAGTATAGGTTAAATGAGACAAACTTTGTTAATTTGTAGAGATTCTAATGGGTATAGCCTCTCTGTAGGTGAGAGAGAGAGAGAGAGAGAGAGAGAGAGAGAGAGAGAGAGAGAGAGACAGAGACAGAGAGACAGAGAGACAGAGAAAGAGAAAGAGAGAATGGGCATGCATGACAGGGCCTCTATCCACTGTAATCAAACTCCAGATACATGTACCACCTTGTGCACCTGGCTTTATGTATGTACTAGGGAAATGAACCTGGGTCCTTAGGTTTTGCAGGCAAGTGCCTTAACCTCTAAGCCATCTCTCCAGCACCCCCACCCCAAAATGACTGTAAGTTTTAACAAAGAAAATGAAGAACCCATTCAGAAGGAGATAAAATTCTTTTACTTGTGTTTATAGCTTCCATGTTTAAAAAAAAAAAACTTGGACCTGTGAGAATGTAAGAATGCTACTACTGTAGAACTTACAATTAAGTAAAAATTTTGCTGGAATTATCTTCAATTGTTGGTTCAGACTAATTATAATAATTTAAAGTCTTGAGACATCCCGAAATGTATCACATGGAGAAAAATGACTTGGTCATGGACTAGCCAGGAAATCTCCAGGGACAGTCATGTTTGGAAACTTGAAATGGGAGGCTGGGAGACTCAGACCTGAGCTGAACTCATGAACTCAGCTACACAAAAATGATTTCAAGATGGATTTATTCACTGATAAATTGTTGTTGGAATTTATCTGTTCAGTTCCTTGGCATCTTTGATGAAAAAAAAAGGAAAGATTTTAAGATTTTTGCTTGAAAGTTAACTTTCATGATTTATCTGTCAGCAGTCATAAAATGAAACTTAGAGAAATAGGAAAATGAGAATAAGTCTCTGTAGGAGTTTTCTGGGATAAAGTTGTGTTGATGAGTCTTAGATTTCATCACAATATCAGAGCCTTTGTAAGTTCTGACTGGTGACATCGTTTACAACATAAAGAACCAAAGGAGGACTCCATCAGCCTTCTGTCAGGACAAAACTTGGGAAGCTGAATAACCTGATGATTCATTTAAAGCAGGTTGGCTGCTTGTCTACAAGTTGAAGTAACATAGAAGATACACTTTTTTCATAAAAGCAAAATAAATAAATGGATAGATGGACAGTCAAATAGACAGATGATAGATAATGATGTTAGATGATTGATAAATATATGATAGATAGATAGATAGCTAATAGATACTAATACAGATGGTCAAAACCATTATTATTTTTCTGGATGGAGGAGGACAAAAGTTTGTAAATTTTTTAGAAAGTTAAAAGTTATTGAGAAACATGCATTCAAATACAAATCAATTGTGTTAGTTTTTTTAAATAATTCTGATACTAATCCTTTAAGGAATGTAGTTAATTTTTTTTTAATTTCACATGAGAAATGCAAGTTTATCTTTCCAGCTATCATAATGATATGAAGTAAAAGCAGCAGGATTGTAATTCTGATCTGATTCTAAAGCTCTTAATTCCTGTGCTAAAAAATTCACAGAAATATGTCCTCACTTGCTGGTGAGATATTCCCCATCCTGCCTCGAAAATTTTGTCTTTTGTATATTTATTAATATTAATTGGATTTGAATTAGAACTCAATGTAAAAGTGACTTGAACTTCCTTGGCTCTTTCTCATTTGTGTGTGTGTGTGTGTGTGTGTGTGTGTGTGTGTGTGTGTGTGTACACATGTGTGCTTGTATACTAGAACACTTAAAATTTTTCTTCATACTGTTTCTTCTTAGAGAGAAAATGTAGTGATTTGAATTTTTATTTGGCTGTTATCCTAACAATCTTGCAGTTAGACAAAAATGAGTAATTTAACCCTCCTTTGAGTATTTCCTGGTAGATTATTGATACAGCTGTGGTTTGGGTGTGGGTTCGTGTTCTTTCCTGGTCTTTTGAGACAAAAAGCTCAATCTTCAGACTCATAGTATGGGAGGAACTGTGGAAGGTCATAAGAGCATGAGGTAATTCTCGCCTGAGTATGAGTGGTCTCCTGAGTAGCTTAAGAAAGAAACAAGGCTGCTTCTACTCAGTCTCTCTCTTCCTGCCTCAGAATGTGACCTCATTCTGACAGGCACCCTCACCATTGTAACTCCCCATTTTCCATCTTCCATCTGTTATGGGGCATTCACTGGAACTCATGCAGGTGCTGCACCCTGACCCTCTCAAACTGTAAGCTAAAGAAACCTTTTGTCTTTATTGGTAGTCATGATATGGTACTGACTGATGAGCAGTAAAAACACATCCTAATTTTATGAAAGTCAAATAAAGATCAAAGGATATAATGTATGTAGATCATGTGCACACATTGTTGTATGTTTTAAAGAATGTGAATCAGGTAACAAATCATACTCTACACAATGGAGATTTTGAAAACTTAATATCTGATAAGAAAGTTATATCTGGCATGTACTCACAATTAACAAAAAGCAGACTCACCGATTCTAGATTGGAGAGAAGATGTGAGTGGCGATTTTGTCATAGGACATAAGCAGCTTGATGAGCAGATCTTGTAAAATAATGCTCAGCATGAGTAAGCCTCAAGAGACCACCATGACGTCATGGAGAGACCTTCTCCCCTGAGTCAGAATATCTATTATAAAAAGACTGAAAATAATGTTGACGGAAATCTAAATTAGCACAGCTGTAATGGAAAACAAAAACATTAGAAATTACAATAAAAATTTAAAAAATATAACAGTAGAACTACTATATGGACCAGCTGGATATCTGTCCATTGCTGGATGTATATCCAAAGGGAATGAAATTAATATGGTGGTGAGAAATCTACACTTTCACATTCACTAAAGAATTATTCTTGACAACAGAATGAATAAAGCTAATTGTTTACCAGTGGATGAATACATAAAAACATAATATACTTCTTGAAAGGATACATTCAGCTATTAAAATGATTAAATCTTTTCATTTGCAGTGATAGATATGGATGGACCTGAGTACATTGTCTTGAGTGAAATTAGTCAGTCACAGAAAAATAAATATTATATACTCATTCATATGTGGAATCTAAAAAAACAGTTGATCTCAGAGTAGAGTAGTAGCTATCAGAAGCTGGGAAGGGAATAAGGAAAGGATACATGGAAAGTGGTTAGTCATGGTACGTTTCAGACATGTAGAAAGAAATAATTCCTGTTCTCTTATAAGGAAGGATTATTATAGTCCACACTGATTTGACCATTACACTACATATGCATTACTCTTATACTAACAGAAAAAGTAAAAGGAAAAATATTTGTGGACAGTGTCTCATTATATATCCCTATCTGGTCTCCAACTCACAATCCTCCTGCCTTAGCCTCTTGGGTGCTCTGATCACAAGGTGCAACATCACTCCCAGTTTGACAGAATTGTTTTTCTTTAAAAAAGGTGACATGACAAATATATTGCAGTGAGTCATTAGGATTATGTTAATTAAATAGATTTAAAGATTCAAAACTATAAATAAATAAGTTATCATGTTTTCTCCTTATGCATATCTCATGTATTCATTTGGAATATTAAGATTTATATCAACCCAGAGAAATTTGTCTTTTATGTAGACCCTTAAAGTCCTGGGTTTTTTAATTTCCTTATTTTATAGCCATCCTCTTTAAACCTCAAAAGGAGATTAGCAAAGTGAAGAGAGATCATTTCAGATTGAGAATGCTCGAGTCACTCTCTTATCTTCACCTCTTCTTGTGATCGTTTCAAAGCCTCATCTCTTAGCCGTCGCTGAGAATGAGCTCCCGCTAAAGGACAGGGCTGGGCTACTTGTGTAAGCCTAAGAGCTCTCAGTGAGAATAGCTTCTTATAATTGGGCCTGAAGGATCCAAAGAAAGCTTCCACTAAGGTGGAAATTGCCAGGTATTCTTTGCCTTAATGGGCAAAAACATTGAGCTTTTGGAGAAAAGTTAAAATCCAAAATCAGCTATCCATTAAAGGGTATACTAGGACTGCACTATTCTATTCTGGAAATATAAGGATGGGATCATATTAAAAATTCTATTTCTGTGCATTATTACATCAATGTATTCAAAGGAAGCAATCATATGATATTACCAATAATTGTAGTAAGGATAAGCCATTGAAAATATTCAACAGCTGGTCAAAATATATAGATAAATAATAATCCTAGAAATTAACCTACAGAACTACACATTTACTATTGAATCAGGAAAAGTCCTCATAAGAAAGTATATAAAAGAGAAGATAAGTGACAGGTTTTACAAAGTTTTCAAAAACTTTAGTGAAAATATCATAAATCTAAAAACTGAACATGAGAATTTCCTTTGAAAAGGCCGAGATGGGAATGAACCACTTAGAACTGAAACCAATGAGATATTCCAATAGCAAAATAGATCACAGATGTAACCATTTCACAAAAGTTCAGTGGTGATCAAATATGTGCTGAGAAGCTTCAAGTCACTAGAAATAAGAGATCACACCAAGCAGCCGGGCGTGATGGCGCACGCCTTTAATCCCAGCACTTGGGAGGCAGAGGTAGGAGGATCGCCGTGAGTTCAAGGCCACCCTGAGACTACATAGTGAATTCCAGGTTAGCATGGGCTAGAGTGAGACCCTACCTCGAAAAACCAAAAAAAAAAAAAAAAAAGGAGATCAAACCAAGAGGAAGAGTTTTTAGATTGGCCCAAATTAAGGCAAAATAAAACTACAGTGAATATTGCTGGCTGGGAAATGAATAAAGACCTATCATCACATGATGCTGGAAAAAGAATGAATGTTATAGTTTTAGCAAGCAACTTGGCAATATCTCTATCGTGTATATGTGCTCGTGTATGTATAGGGTTAGTATGTGAGTTCAAGTGCATTCATGCCATGAACTGTGAGGAGGTCAGGGGACAACTTTTGGTGTCCGTTCTCACTTTTCACTGTGTCTGAGACAAGTTCTTTTTTTTAAAGTTATTTATTTGAGAGGGGATCAGATAGAATTTACACACCAGGGCCTCCCGCCACTGCAAATGAACTCTACACACATGAGCCACCTTATGTATCTGGCTTTATGTGGGTCCTGGGGAATCAAATCCCTGTCCTTAGGCTTCACAGGCAAGCACCTTAATGACTGAGCCTCTTTGTTTTTCACTTCTATGTACATCTGGCTAGATGGCCCTTGACCTTTGGAATTCTTCCATTTCTACCTCCCATCTCTCCACAGAGTGCTAGGACTATAGACGCTTGCTACTGTGTCTGGTTTTACATAGATTTTGAAGCTGTAGACTCAGGTTCTCCAATTTGTCTGGGAAGCCCTTTACTCCCTCAGCCAGCCATCTCCCCAGACTGCAATATTTTTGAAAATTAAATAACACACACACACACACATCTTCGGACTCTATCACATGGAAATAAAACCATTATTAAATAAGCACTATACTCTCAGTATGGTTTTTTGTTGAAATATAGAGGAACGAAGTAGACATTAATGTATAGAAGTACAATATGGCCAGTTCACATCACAGAATATCACATACCCCTAGAAATAATGAATTAGAGCTATACTAGTTGCCATAGAGAAATTTCCATGAATTCTTCCTGGGTGAAGGAAGAAAACTGAATCCCATATCATTTATTTAAAAAAAAATGCATTATCACATTATTTACTCACCTATTTCTCAGACTCTCTGTCTCCTAAAGGTTAGTGGACAGTGAACTGCATTACTGGTGTTTTAGAATACAGCATATTCATAACAAAAGACTGTTTCTATAATGCATCACAGGCCACCTTCAAATGAGTAATTTAAATAATGTCATGGCTTCCAATGAATTATTCTGGAGGTTTCTGAAATCATTATATGGATCAGGATTTGGCTAGTCCAAGGAAACTTGCCACTGAAGGGGTCTTCATTTTTCTAATAATGACTCACATTGAAAGACCATTCACAGTAACAAGTTTGATTCTCACCACGGTGACACAGAAGAGAGTGCACTGAATGGCATTGGTTACTCACATGGGCATGGTTATTCTTTTTCAAGTTCTATTTTGTGATTGGTATAATACACAATCATGTCAAATGTTTTTGAGTTTCTTGTATCATTTCCCCCTAACAGTTTATGATAATTACATTTAAAAATTGAATGAATTTTGTAGAAGGGAGACACTTTCATTTCACCATGCACACATCAAACCATTTTTAATGCATTTTGTAGAAAGGCTCAGACATCATTCTTCTTCCTCTAAGTATTCTGGTCCATTTTCTGTTGGGAACATTTGGTTTCTTTCTTTTGCTGTTAGGCATTTTCTCAGCCAGTAGACATTACTTTGTATTGGGGAGGCTAATGAAGGCTGTAATGTTGGAGAATTAAACAATAGCTGAAAGTAACAAAGTTAGAGAATTAGAAGACACAGCAGGTATCAGAGCCTGGGAATTCACCAAGAAGGCTTAACAAGAGCCTTCTCCTTCTGAAGAATGGGCTTCATGTAAGGAATATACCTTTCAGGAAAGGAGGCACCATTGGACAGCAAGTGGACTGATAGAGCAATTGACAGTGAGCTTTACTTTGTAAAAACCACAAAAGCAAATAGATTTTTCTATTGTATTTCTAAAATTTGTTGAAAACTTTTCCCCATGTTTGCACAAACAAGATTATTCATAAATAATCAAGTTTATTCATGACCTTGAGAGTTTTAATGACCACTAAACATGAACTTTGTAGAGTGTTCTTCAATTTAGCTTTCTCTCATGTTTTTCTCATGGGCATAGTGGAGTTAAGCTTTTTTAAAAAGACTACCAAGAGGTGAAAAGACCCTTTTCATCACTGCATGTCTGCAGAAACTTGCTATTAACATGACTGATGGCTGGAGATATTAACTTTGATCACCTGGCCAAGGCAGTGATTACTAGCTTTATTTTCACTGTAAAGTCACCCAGCCTTTTTGTAATTTTTATTTTGAAAACACAAAGCTCAGGATATCCCACATTAGAGGGAAACTTTGATTTGTAATCTAGTACTATATGGTTTTGTTTCATTTTTGCTCAAATTATTCCAACTTTAGGCATTAGGTAGGAGGTTTCCCAGCTCAGCTTTCTTTGATATGTCTGTATCTTTTTGTCATTTGAGCACTTTCCTGACTTCCTATACCACTCAGTTCTATAGGTTTATTTTGTATTTGCCCTGCCTTAACCCTAAAATGGGCCATTTCTTCAAAGAGTCTTGGCATGTACATTTTGCTGCAGAAATCACATATGCCCCCCTCTCTCTGTCTTCCATGCCCACACACAAGCTAACCCATACTGTAAATGTATAAATATATCAGTAATTATTTCTCTACCAATACTTCTACCATTTACTTTTTTAACCATGTAATACTAGATTTGAACTATAAATTTAGAAAAATTGTATCCTTTTTTTTTCTTATGACTTTTTTGACAACCTTCAGGCAAGTAGACTTTGTTCCATAGTCCTACTTCCCACTTCCTTTCCCCCTACACAAATCTCCCTTTCACTGAACACCTTCTTCTTTCCAACTATTCTCTCTTCTATGTTGATGTCATCATTTTTCCCTCCTATTATGAAGAGCTTGTGTAATAGCTTCAGCCACTTCAAAGTCATGAATTCTACAGCCACCTGATGTCTGGAAGGTTGATTACAAAGTACTCCTCACCTTATTTTGGCTCTTGGATTATTTTTCTTTTCTTTGTTTTTTTTTTGTTTTGTTTTGTTTTGTTTTTGAGTTAGGATCTTGCACTAGCTCAGACTGACCTGGAATTCACGATGTATATGTAGTCTCAGGGTGGCCTTGAACTCACTGTGATCCTCCTACTCTGCTCCCACCGCCTGTGCTGGGATTAAAGGCGTGTGTCACTATTCTTTCTACCAGCTCTTCCACAATGGTCCCTGAGATTTGGAGGGTGTGATAGAGATCTCATTACAGTTTGTCTTTAGCCTCCAGTTTCTAGTCACAACAAACTTTCTTAAGCATCCCTTCACCATGCCCATTAGTGAATTGTCATCACTTTGGAGGAAAATTATACCTTGTTTTATAGAGTTTCAAACTAAACCCTTTTATATAGAAAATGTTCTTTGTAATTGGACTGACTTCTTTCCTCTCAGTATTTCATGAGTTTCATTTCTAACTTTTGTGCTTTTACACTGCTCCTGCTATTTATATGTGCCATCTGACTCCATCCTCTGTTATTTCTCTGTGCCTGGCTCTCATTCATAATAGACCTGCCCCCCTCATTCCCTTTCATCTCCTGAGACTCATCCACAGTGCAGGCTCCCCTCCATGCTGGCCTGCTCTGTGCTGCAAACTGTACCACCTGGGCCTTGCAGCCATCACTGGCACCTCTCCTCAGTGTCTGCTGCGGTCCCAGGAATGAGATGTGCCATCTGTTCTTTCCTTATCATAACCTGAGACCTTTTCTGGTCAGCCAGTCCTCCCAGACATCCCAGCTTCCCCTGGGAAACCGAGCCATATCAGCAGTCTACTCTTAGCCCTAGGATCCAGGACAGAGCTATCACTAAGCACTGCCCACAACCACTGCTGTTACACTGAGCATTCATCACATGGCATGTTTCTGAGAGGTTTGTAGGCCCTGTCAACCAAACTTCTGGATGTCAAGAGAATCAGACAATGTGTTTGAACTTTATATCATTGAAGCTTCCCTTCGGTCTGTTCCTCCAGGGCAAGGTGCAAGCAGGGAGGGAGCCTGGCCCATTCCCAAGGGCTCATCATGTCTGTCTTTTGTTCCTCCACCAGTCTGCTCATTCAGTTCTCATTTCCTTAACATTGGAAAGGGTTCTCATGTCATCACACAAGCTCCTCACCATATGGCTCCATGTGCAAAGTTCTCCAGATTCTCATTTTGGTACTCCCAAATGCCATGCATTCTGAACAAAGCCCTACCCTTCCAAGCGGAAGGCTTCCTTGTGAAAGCACTTTTGCTTGTTTTGAAACCTCCTTTGGAAATACACTTGTCTTTGTTCTTGGATATATTGCTCAATAGAAATGCATACATATGATATTCTGCAATATGGTTCACCTCATTTTACGAAGATGAATTAAGATTTATTGGATTTGTTGAGCTATGTCTCATTTTTTAAGGTTACCAAAGAAAGACTTGCTGATTTAAAACTGTATGACCTTCTTCCTGCTTCTAAGTTGTTTTTTTTTATATTGGTAAACGTTTTAAATGAAGTGATTTATTTTCCATTATTTTTTAGGAAGTCATTTTGCTGTTGTTATTGTTGTTGTTGTTGCCTGAGTAGCAGAGTCAGGAGCTGGAGGTATTAAGGACTAGGAAGCAAACTTTTCATATTTCAAAATAATACCAACTGCATTCCCCCATATACATATCAACATAGATACACATATAAGGTACACACATATGGTTTCCTTAAAAGCAAACCCTATACTGTGGTAAATCCTGGGAATTCTTTTGGATATCTCCTATTACATGGGTTCATGAACCCATCCACTCTAGGCTGCAGCATAGAATTCCATGGCATAGAATCCTACCCCCATTACTGGCCCTTGGGTGCCCTACTAGAGTTCAGGAAACTGCTGAAGGTGTTTTGCTATTTCAACTGTTGCCTGCACCTGCCCTGACCATGCTCTGGTGACTCTGCAGAGAACAAAGTCAACGAGCTGTAAGGAGAAGCCCCTCTCCTGTCCTGTGTGCCACGGTGACCTCTCCCACAACACAGGATACATTATGAAGGAAACTAGCTTTTCCCCTCTTTCCATAATCCCACGGGTGCCTCCCTCTCTCACTAAGTAGCACAGGACATCTCTTCATTGGAGGGATGAGATGGTGGTAATATAATGAGATAAGATGATAGATAGTAATAGACAAGATAAGAGAATGGAGAATTGAAGCCCAAGACCACGAAGCTGTTCAACGCATATTAAATGCCCTCAGCTACCGACAGCTGCTGCCTTCTGTGACCGTGGGAAAGCTCAGCTCACCCTCTCCTCGTGATTACTTCACAAATCAAGGTTTCTTGGTATTTTGCAAAAAGGTCCCTCAAAGACTTGTTCTGTCAGTGTACAGGGAATAAATACTCTTTTCTGAAATCCTATGGGACTCACAAGCTTGGACTTTTTGCAATATCTTGGAATCAGATTGAATGACGGGAGTGTACCCTTGTCACCTAGAAGTGAAGTTTTGCTTGTATTGATCACTGAGTGGGCAGGACCACAGTGTTAGGTTCAACATTGCTAAATGACTACAAGTAACATGACTGAAGGGTTTCTGTTTTGTTTGGTGTTTGTTTCTGAACTAGAAAACCAACCCAGATCCAGAAACACCCTGGCTCATGTATGCCCTTACCATGTCCATTGACAAATTAGACTCAGAGAGAGTTCATGGTCTGCACACTTCTTTCATTGTGAAGAAACAACCTCTGCTTGTTTTCTTTCCAAATTGCTTTGAAGGAGTCATCTAAAAGTAACCACAGGAAGTAGCCCATATATAACATATAACCTGGACTAGGCCAGGAAATTTGCATGCTATAAACTTTGTAAACCTTTGTGGAAAACAGAACACGCTCCCATTTTTGAAAATGGCTAAGATATATAAAGTATACTATTTTATTTAATTTAATTTTTATATTTTTGTTTTTATTTTTTATTTTTAATATACTATTTTATCTATATTTTTCACAGATTTTTGAAACATAAACAGAGACATCTAATTTCCTGTTATTTCTTAAGTATTTACAATGGAGATGACATTCTGCCATTTGTTTTAGTCTGGTAACTTAAAATAATGAATGTTCTCATTTTCATATAAAAGATTTTTTGTGGAGAGTATGAATAAGGGAAAGTTAAAGATAAATAATTATAATATCCACTATTTTGGAATTAATATTTTACATGTTTTACTGTCATATATATATATATATGTTTTAATTGTGCTCTATTACAGTTACTACCTTGTAACCTGCTTTTCTATATGCAGATATATGTAGTATACTGGGATTTAATCAGATAGGTTTCTATGACATATTTCAATGGGCTTGGTTGAAATTGTTTTCCTCTGTGTAGTTTTTCACTTGTTCTTAGAGCTGCACAAACTAAGTGTGAAGTATAAGCTGGGTCATCCATCCAGGGGCGGCTTACCAGCATGATATCTGTTCTCAGCCTCGGGGAAAGTGAAATCCTCCTAGCTGTCATCGGTTTGGAAGTGTTTTTTCTTCCCATCATCCCTTCATTAATTCCTCCTTGGTCCTTTCTGATGCTGTGACCTTATGGGATTCAAGCCCTGTGTGGTGGTCTCTCACTAGAGTCTAATTGGGGAAAAACCTGTGTCTTTTTTCCTATCTGTACCCCTCACATTCTACAGTTCAGTTATCCAAGGCTTACTGGAAAACTTTGGGCTAAAACAACTGGCTTCACCACTCAAGTAAATATCTACTGTGGTTACAGTTTGGCTTTTTTTTTTGGGGGGGGGGCATTGCATCATCTTTCCTCTCTGCCAGCTTAGCAATGAGGTTAAGGCACATTTAATATCTTATTCAGGATTGGACTACTTTTAATCAAAAGGATTATTTTCTGAATCTATTTTGACTCATGACAGAAATGAAGGTCAAGGGTATTTACTTTGAGAGATTAAAATATGCAATTGTATATTTATATTTATGTATTTCCCATAATCTTTTATATAATTTAATTGTTTCTGAAGTAACTGATTAAGTAACCATTAGTTAAAAGCATATATTATTATATCATGGTGTATGGATAATACATAAACTATATTCTGAATATTTGGTAAGTATGAGACATATATTTTAATTAATAGACTTCATTGACATTATTTTGGTTTTCAAAATATTGAGTATAAAACATAGTGTCCCATTTCCCTCTAGTTTCCCCTTTGATAAACACTTGCATTAGTGCAATACATTCATCCCAATTTAAGTAGACAATATCAATCAATTATTATTACCATCTTTCATTTAACTTTCTGTATCCTTTCAACAACTGGACAAGATAGATGCACCTATTTAAAAAGTAAGGAAACAGATTGAGGGCTAAAGCTGGACTCATTCACAAACAATAACAGACCATTATTTCTACTTTTCAGGCTTAACTACCTTGAGTAATCTGATATTTTAATGTTCTTCTCTCTGATGAAATGCAAGATTGACCTTGCATATTATAAAAAGTTTCACACTAGGAAATGTTTTATATACAGAGCTCATCTAGAGACCACATGCTTATTTCAATGTCATTATATTACATCAGGACACCATTTGATGGCTGTTTCTCCCTGTGATCAAAATAAGAGTAATTACCGATATTGATTATTTTATAAATGTTCTTAATATGGCTTTTTAATATTTGGAATAGATTTTGTTGTGTATATTTAAGGCATGAAACATAATGTTGTGAGATATATACAGATTGTCAAAGAATTATGGCAAAGCAAATTGAAATATCATCACCTCACATAGTTATTCATTTTTTTTTGTTAAAAGCAACTAAAATCCACTCATTCTACAGGAATCTCAAACTCAGTACAATTTTATTAACTCTTGCCATCATGTTATATATATCATATGTTTCTTTACCCCATTGTGTTTAACAACAGCTGCGGGGACCTGAACAGAAAATGTACGTGACGCTATATACAAATTATTGCTGTTTTTGATGGTCACTGCAGTAAATGTATGTCTTTTATTTTCTATGCACAAAGTCACTTTACAGACAAACATAAATCGCTTACAAGCAATCAGTACACATCGTGGTTAATGGTGAGTCAACGATCAGTATCTGAATTGTTACTATAAGCAATTTAAACAGGGTTGTTCTTATGATCAAGCAAATGTTGCATGTACTTTAGTTCAAATATTCTGTATATCCATAGAACCCAGTTCCTTTCATCCTTTCTGTCAACAATTTGGCCCAGTGATGACGTTGCTGAGTCTCTTGGCATGACAATTATGTTTCAATAAAAATGAAGGAAATGTAGCCAATTCAATTTTAGTATATTGTAACATAACCATAACTAATTTCCTTTATCCCATTAGAATTTTAAAAGCACAATGCATTTCTATACTATTAGTTGAACATATATTAATATAATTATTTATTTTGTATTGTAGTGAATGGACATCCAATACTCAAACGAGCTAACATCCGGATTGTTGGCATGTTGGTGGCTCAATCCATACGAGAAAGGAAAATGAAACAATTTTTTAAACCATGAGAAACGGAATAAGGTTTTCAGTACACTTTTATTACCATTAATAGTTGTACCCATTTTCTTAATGATATAGATTCACAATGCATTAAATGTTGTCAACAGAATAAAAACAAACACTCGTGTGTATGCAAATGAAAACTTTGACAAGTTAATTCTTTGTATAAATATCTTTGCACAAACAATCATTGTTTATTTCATAAACCTGCTGCTCATGATGAAATGAACCCGTGTGGTATCAACCATATCATACGGTGCTTTGACTAGGCTGAAATTTGTTTTTCTTCACTACCAATAAAAGCAGTAAACTTTAGAATTCTTACTTTTAAAATTTCTGATTCTATTAAAATGTTTCATCTTTTTTATTCTTTGAAAATGAAGTTAATGATATTTCTCTGAAACCATACATTGCAAGGAATTCTTCTTGGTATAGCATTATTTTCCTTTCTTTATTGCTCAGGCTCAAGGGGAAAACTGTCAAAATAGCACTTTAGTGCTGAAAAGGCTTGAAGTACCATGGCTAATAGTATCATTTCCTTAAGAATTTCGAATTTAGCTTTATCCACCCATCCACCCATCCATCCATTCATTTTCCACTTAAGAATGAGATTAGAGAAGCATGTTGGGGGTCCATAGTTGGAGGGACAGAAACTGTGATTAACAGAGAAACTATATTGGGTAGATATGGGGATTATATGACATGTGTCTATTTTTTCAAAGTCCTTACTTACCACTGACCTTACTAATTCTATCAGACTGTTTGATTTTAAAAGAAAAATATAAACAATGCTCAGAGACTACTTTCAGATATTGGAGTTAACTATAAGAATATATATATAATGGCAAAATCCAGATGCATATATCACTTTCTCTCTCCTCTCTCTCTTTCTTTTCTTTCTCTCATAAATAAATATTTTTAAAAAGAATTCATATGGAATTGATAAATTTCTAGGAAATCTAATTATAGGAGTCATATCAACTCCAAGCCTCCCTAAACCACAAAGTGGATTAAAAACCATGATAAAATCTAATTAGAAACTTTAGCACTAAACATTTGACAGGGAAGAAAACAGCAATTGTTCACTAAAATATGGCTTATTTTTTTCTGTTGATACTTAAGGCATTCATACTAAAAGAACTTTATTTTTCTTTATTTGTATACTGAAAACAAATGCCTAATTAAAAGAAATTAAAAATTAAACATGACTTGAATCTCAGTATGATAACAGATTATCAGCCTGTTCCTTTCTATGGCTTTACTAAGATTAAATTTTGGCTGATGTCTACCACTATTAGTCCAAAAAAAAAAAAATGAGAGTTGAAGTATGTAGTTACAATAAAATGTACCTACAGACATGAATACAAGATCTCTTAATTAGTGTTTTATAATCATTATGGTAAATCAAATGGAAAACATATCTATAAAAGGAAGTTAATATAAAGTGAAGACAAATTACTTTATAAAAATGAAATACAAAAATTTAGTTGCGAGTATGATGATTTGAGCAAGAATAATAGAAAAAAATCCTTTAAAAACATTTCCTTTAAAATGGGATTGTTCTGTCTCATGCTTCCTTCCCTTGATTAGCGTTGATTTTCAGCAAACTGAAACAGGGCTATGGAAAGTCTTTTAGAGGTGTGAGCATACATTAAATTTAGCGACAATATGTCATTCTGGAGCTGCGGGAAGACAGTGGAAGGTCATGGGAAAGAGGCCTTCACTTTTCAGTAGTCAGTTTCGATATAAAAATTGGCACTGGGTGCCCATCAAAGAACAAGAAGTATTGGATCTGCTCTAAATGTCCATTGTGTTTTTGAGCCAACTACCTGATGGAAGTCATCACTTATATGCAAATGAACTGTCAATGGCTTGCCACAGTTGGCGATCACTAGACTGTGAAGGGTATGTCTTAATAAGAACTGAAGCTCTTCATAGACTTTGATTTACTGGAAATAAAATGGAAAAGTCCTCTGAGACTACAAAGGACACTTGTTTCAGATAAAACGTCTAGACAGTAGCAATATATTTAGGGCTTTTATTATAGCAAAACTGCAAATTAGAACAGAGTGGTGAGAAAGTCCCTATGACCCAGCTGAATTCGGAAGCACTGTTTCTGACTAGAGTAATATGAAGTTTAGAACAGCCAAGCCACATTAAATAAGAGTGCAGAGGGAAACGGAAAAGGAGGAACAGGAGGCCAAGATTGGGGTTGTTACATATTTTTAATTGTTTATGTCTTCTTTTATTTTGTATTTTCTGAAGAAAAATCTGTATTTTTCTTAATCATTGTGGCTATGTGAATAGTTAAAAGCCAGAATTCTATGGTCCAGCAGAATGGGCCACTAATTTTAAAAAATTCAAATTCATGAGGATTTTTCATTATCTATACATTTCTTTCCAATTTCTCTTTCAAAGCATAAACACAACTTAGCACTGAGTTCTGTGTAACTGTTCATATTTGTATTAATGTTGTCAGCAAACAATGATGTGTTTATAAAGTATTTTCACATATATCTATCACATAAACAAATTATGGAAGCGTTATTTGTTAGGTAAGATTTTTTGAGGAACTGTTTCCTTCTGAAATAATCAGAGAAGTTCAGGAAAGGCAGGATGATTTTTTTTAAACATAAAAATTCTCTTGGCTTGAAATCTACCATCTATCTATCTATCTATCTATCTATCTATCTATCTATCTATCTATCTATCTATCTATCTATCTATCTCACAGTCCATTGTGAGATTGGGTAACAGGGGCCCTGTTCTGTTATCCTGTCCTAATATCCAATCTGTAAAGCCTCTCAGCAGTCTTTGCATTCAGGCTACAGCACAAAGAGAAAATAAGGAGAAAGCATACCTATTCTTATTCACTTCAATTTGAACTTGGAACATTATCACATCCATTAGCATTTTATTGAGAAAAACTTATCGCCTGGTTCTAACTATATTCAAGGGCACTAGAAACATCTGTCTAATTTTGAATTCATTAAGAGAAATGTGGCTAGTTCTGCCCTAGGAAATATGTCACATCCCTGATATTCTATGGAATGAGAAAGATTCCATATAGTTTCATTGGATTGCCATCATTCTTATTTATCATATTACCAAAAAAAAAAAACCTATCCAAAACAAAAGCAATCATTTCTAGTTCTTCTAACACTTGGATTCCAATTCTTCTGCGCACTTCATAAAAGTCCTGAAAACATCCACTATCAATGTTAAACAATTTTAATAGAAATTACTTTTCATTTTCATTTCTTCAGTAGTTATTTGTGGAAACTGGTAACTTTGGGCTTTATTTTTGCTTTTGATTTATCTGATCTAAAAATCAAGTAAAGATTTTTCAGCTGTATTTTGTTTAAAACCACTTTTTTTTGTGTGTTAGTGATACACTTAGTTCCACTGTAGAGAACCATGAGAAGGAACGCAGACTTGTACCATCTCCAAAGTTTTCTATATAAATACTTTAAAAATAAAGATTGATTGAAGGAGTGATCAGAAAGAGTGCATGATAGCATGGCACTAAGGGAACACTGACACATTATCTTTACAGTAATTTTACCCTTTATTCCAATAGGAAGATCACTGAAAATTTAAAATAATTCTTCCTCCTTCCCTTACTCCCTTCACCTTTCAGCAAGGGGAAACCAAAATTTAATAGGTTCACTAATAGTTTTGGACAAATGTGCTCGTGTATCTGCAGCCTTCCACCATGCAAGCTCTTTCTGGAATAAATCCTTCAACTGTAGGTTAACACATTCTCTATTGGACTTTATAAGCCTGTGTTTTCCAACTGTGTGTGTGTATGTGTCTGTGTGTGTGTTTGAGAGGTTTCTGCACAATTTGTTTTCCTTCTTGTTAAACATACATTGGTAATGCAATAACATAATAAAAAAAAACAAAAACTACTTTGATTTCCTTGTAGCCCTATGTGATGGTTAGGTTTTGTTGTCAACTTGATATTTTTAATTATCTTGGGTGGGTCTCTGAGGATGTTTACAGGAAGGTAGCCTCTCAGTAGGGGGCAGGATGTAAAGAAGCTCAAAGAAGCTAGAACTAAACATGCTTTCCTGTGTGGGCAGTGCAGGAAGGAAATTCCAAAGACTCAGGAAGCCATTAAGTCTGGGGAAGGGTTGCAAGACCCCCACCCTAAGGCTATATAAAGGGGAATAAATTCTCTTCTTGCTGCACGCCCCCCCCCCGCCCTCCTGCCTGTTTGCTATTGTATGTGCTGTATAAGTGATGGGTTTTTCTCTCTGCTCTGACCTGTGAAAGAAGGCCTGCCTCTTTCACTGTTATGAAACTTCCTCTTAATCTGTAGTTTTAATAAATCCTTTCAACCTCCAAATTGTGCCTGGTTTGGAGATTCATCCCAGCGATGTGTGGCTGACTACAATACCCTACTAAGCATTGCCTTGGGAATTCATGATGGAGGGACAGTAGGCACATAGGAATTGCGACAGGAAGCCTTATGGCTGTACTATAGTCCTGGTAATGCTGAGGTCAATGGTTGTGGTGTGGTTTTCTCAGCTATCTCTTTTCTTTCACAAGACAGTTCTTGGTGGTGCTTAAGGTTGTGCATAGAACTTCCCTGGCAATCTGTTTCTGCCATACTCCTAAACATTTTTGAGGGATCTATATGACTTGAAAATAGTCTCTTTCTGATTAATATGAGTAGTGTTACCCTGTCTTCTCCAACTCAGGATCCTTCTTCACTCATTCCCTCTGAACCAGCCTCCCTCCCTTGCTTCCTTGCTTCTTTCCTTCATTCCTTCCTTCCTTCTTCGTTCTTCCCTCCCTCCCTTTCTTTTCCTTTCCTTCCCCCCTCATTCTTTCCTTTTTCTTTATGGAATACTGCTGCTCAATCAGGCCTTTCCTAATATAAAGATATTTATAAGTCAAGATACTTTTCCCAAGTATACCGTTAAGTATAACTGTCAGATATTAGACCTCCTGCCACGTCACATTGTCCCAGACAGTCCTAGCGCCACATTCCCCTTGATGTAACTTGCAGCTGCATCTTATTTGAAAGCATATTTTATATCCTAAATAGTATTCCTGTGCATATTTCTCTTCTGAAGAAAAGGCAGAGATATCAGAAAAGTAACTTTTTTTTGATAGCAGGATGATGTTTATGAAAGTCTGAAGACTCAGCAGTTGCTTATAATCCACACAAATGAAAAGATGCCACAGGCAGAGATGTATCAATTTAATGTCTGCACATTTTGACAATGCATAGATTAAAGGCAAAAATATTTAGAAATTTCATGCAATTTGAATGATAATGTAATGTTTATTCTGGAAGTAAAAATCTCTCATAGAGTTAGGTGATAAATATATCGACACTTGGCAATGAGTCAAATATGATCCTAAGGAAAACTGATATTGCCTTATACAGATGTAGATCCTATAGCCTCCCATCACTCACCAGGAAGCCTCAGTGATCTGCAGGATTCTGCAAACATGTTCAGTTGGAACAGAACCAATGCTTCAATATCTCAAGTAGGTGTATTGATAAGAGTGGTGGTTCTAATACAGCCCCTTCTTTCTTAAAAGTAAAACAACCACCACAAAGACCTGAGAACATAAAATCCTAGAAGTATGCTATAGTATTAAGTAGCTGGAGCATGGTTCCTCTCTAGTCTCAGGCCCTCGGCTTACAAGAAAATGCCCAGGCTGGGAAGGATGAAAATTCATAGGCAGTTTGATGCCTGGGCCAAGGTTTGGCATTGGAATTTTGCCTCCCTATCCAGTCCTTTTTGCTTCATTCCATTTTTCATATCATCATGTATGTGAGTGAGCTACAAAGAAGGCTCTCCAATCAAGGCCTGAACAAGGTCACACTGTAGACTGTAGACACTCCCTTCTGACTTCCTTATTAATCTCCCCACATACACAGATCTTTCTGTTGCCTTCTTTGCAGCATCCTTTGCTATAAGTTAGCTAACTGGATCAATTAAGTATGTTCAAGGTGTTAATGGACCTTGTATAAATCATGTATTACCTTATTGTCGTTTTTAAAGGCCTGTCATGTCTCTGTGAGTGAGTGATGGTGAGAGTTTCAGATATTGTTGCCAACCTAATTGACAGACTTCCTTGCAATACTCAGGTTACAGGAAAAAAAAAAGAAAGGATGGGAGCGAGGGAAGTAGGTAGGTATGGAGGGAGGTAAAGAAAGAGAATGGGTATGCCAAGTCTTCTTGCCACTGCAAACTCCAGACACATGTGCCACATTGTCTATCTGGCTTCATGTGGGTATTGGGAAATCAAACCCAAGTTGGCAAACTTTCAAAATAAGCACGTTTAACCACTGAGCCATCTCCCCAGGCATCTTCTTTATTTTGATAGACAAGGATTAAACTTATTAATGGAGCTTAGTGTGATAGTTCCACATAGAATACTCTCTTGATCCAACACTCACTAACTTCACCAAACTCTATTGATCTGTTTTACATTAAGATCAACTTTCATAGCTTCTACATGTAGAAATAGAGCATGTATATCTGTCTTTCTGTGTCTGGCTTACTGTACTTCACATTTCATTTCCTCTAATTCCATCTCCTTCTCTACAAGGTACAATATTTTACTTTTCTTTCTGGTTGAATAATAGTCTTTAGTGCATGTATTCTCATTTTCATTATCCATTCATCTGTTGATAGGCATTAAGGATGTTTTCGCATCTTACATATTGTCACTAGTGACTAGTGTTGCAATAAACATGTATATGTGGATGTCTCTTTGGTCATACTAATTTCATTTCCTTTGGCTATATATATATATATATTTTTTAATTTCCTTTTGCTATATATGTATGTATGTATGGGATCACTGAATCTATAGAGTGGTTTTATTGTTTTGTTGAGGAAACACTATATTGTTCCCCATAACAGTTATACTAATTTACATTCCCATTTAGTTGATTCATGTACATAATTTTTTTTCTAGATAGGATCTAGCTCTAGCCCAGGCTGACCTTAAAGTCACTATTTAGTCTCAGGGTGGCTTTGAACTCACAGAGATCCTTCTCCTTCTGCCTCCCAAATTCTGGGATTAAAGGCATGTGCCACTATTCCCAGCTCATGTGCATAACTTTTAACACACTTGGAAAATAAATTTCTGAAAGTAAAAATTGTTTGACATGTCTAGGTCTGGCACATGTTGTTAAGAGATACTTCTTGAATTAAGAGAATTTAAACCGGATTGATGAGGCAAGAAGAGTAAATTATCAAGATTATTACCAATAAGTGAAGGTAAAGTTTTTTCATCCTGAACACTGGAAAACATAGACAGTACTGGGTCATAAACAGGGAGATCAAAAAATGTGTCACCCAAATTAAGACCATCATAAGCATAAAATACCGGAAATAATATATTTATATTAGTGAATCTGTAATAACATAAATTATTTTAATAATAAAAATAATAGAGCAAAAGGCTTTAGTGTAATTTAAAAATGATATTTTATCAATATTTCAACATAAAATATAATCAAAATGATTATTTTTTGGACATGTATTATAAAGGACATGGTTGATACCCATACAACAAAAGATAAAGTATAACAGATTTATTCAGTGAGCGTCTTATCTGATATGAGAGCTTCCAGAAATGAAGACCCAAAGACCCTGAAAAACTAATTTTATATCATGTCTGGTGAAGGAAATAGATAATTGTGGTATTATTGGACAAAAGGAGGTGCGACTTAATGAGAATGAGCTGGGGGAATTTAGTGAAGCTCAAAGATCCAGATTTTTCTTGGCTTCTCTGGATGGCATTTATTCCCCCTAGGTATGTAGCCAGACCCCAGGAGTGAGAATGTTTTAGGAAAACATCAGAGAATGCCTGTATGACCTTGCTTCACTCACAAAGGCAAGTGAAGGTCACAGTGACCTTCTTGCTTCTGTAGCTTTCACTTGTTTGAGTGACATTTTGGAGGAATCATGTTCTTGACCTTGATATTATAAATCCACATGTTTAAATAGCATATTTAGCAAATTACTTAACTATAGCTATTATTCCAATTTATCTTTTTTCATATTTCTCTCAATGATAGTGTAATACCCTGAATTGTTTTGTGATAAAATTGCTTGTCATGCTTATCTAATTTGCATGTTATGCATAATAAGCTTAAATTTGTAACACATTTACTGAAACTTCTCTATTGACTATATTATTTTTAATATACTAACCAAGCTCATAAACTCAACTAATTCTGCCAGGTGAAAGGTGTTTCCAACTGGAAATTATTTTGTATGTTGATATATACAAATATTGTAACCAAAATCTATTCAGATATTCACTTTTAGCCTCAAGTTAGAGTCCATTCTTAAAGAAACATTTTATACAATAACTTATTAAATATGTATACTATGGTTTGGATGACTGTTCCCCAGAGTCCCTGTGTTAAAGGCTTAGTCCCTTATAGGAGGTGCTAAGCCCCTTCAGGAGGAAGGTCTAGTGGGACATCCTTAAATCATTGGTGTTGTATTCCCAAAGGGATCTTGGTCATCCACAATTCCTCTTGCTTCATGGGCTGGGATATGAATGGCTTGTTTCATCACATGTCCCTGACCTTTATGTCACAGTTCCCTGTCCCTAACAACGGGACACTTGATCTTGAACTAGAACCTCCAAAAACTATGAGTCAAAATGGATTTTCCCACTCATAAGATAATCACCTCATGTTTCATTATAGTGATGGGAATCCAAACAATATAAAATTTATATAATTATAAAATAGAACTTTAATAACCGCGATCCCACCAGTCTGAACACTCCAAAGTGGAATGATGGAATTTCAGATTCAGATCTTCCATGCTGATAAAGGCTTGTAAATTTGATTCTTGCCTCTCTGCCTCTTAGATGAATTTCAGTGTCTTAAAAGACTATTTCTAAATTTTGTTTTCAATAATTTCAATTCTATAAAATTATGGTAAGATGGCTTCATTTCCATGACTTCATTTACTGGGTGCTTTTAAGTTATTTTATATTTCATATTGCCTCATAACACAATGAACCCCAAATCTATAGGACTTACAAAAGTTCTACCACCATTGTGGAAAGTCATCCACAAAGTAGGTGTCTCAAGATCTAACAGGTTTCAAACCAGTTTACTGATGGGCAGCAACAACTATGCAAATGCACACTTCATTTTTTATTTCATTTTTATCTTCCTGATTGTGCATTTATTGTAACTAGTTACAAATATATACATGTTTGTATTAAATGTGACAACTTCTTTTGAAATTGGTACAACACGGTGACATATTTGTAACAAATATGAATGTTGTGTATACCTCAGCAAGTATCAAGAATATTTCATACCTTGGAATTTCTTAATCTGGCAAGAACATGGCTTTTACCAGAACCTCACTCTTCAAAATACATATGCTGATATTTTCTTATAAAAACAAGAAAATAAATATTAGACATTATAACTAAATTTACACAATTATTTATAGAGGGCTAGAGATTGCTCAGTGGTTAAAGACACTTGCAAAACCTGATGGCCTGGATTCATTTCCCCAGTACCCACGTAAAACCAAGTGCACAAAGTGGCACATGCATCTGGAGTTTGTTTGCAGTGGCGAGATTCCCTGGTGGGCCAATTCTTTCTTCTTTCTCTTTTCTTATTGCAAATAAAAAAAGTCTTAAAAATTATTCTTATAAATGTCAAATATTTCACCTTTTAGAAAACTAAATTCCCGGAAGCTCACTTTAATCCTTTAAAACATAGGAAAAATGATATCATTATGGGATTATCTAGATTTATTTTTCTCTTTTTATTAACTAATGATGTTAATATAATATGGTTTATATAATATACATTTCTAGTAATAGAGTGAACAGATACTTCTTAACTGAGATTATGTCAGAAAAATCTTAGAAACTCAAAGTAAACAAAAGTCCACTTGGTAATTAATCTAAATGAAAGCCCTGCTTCTCAGACTTATACTTAAAGGCATCTTCTGAATTTATTCAGTCTTCTACTTGAAAATTTTCCCACTTTTATTAATAAACAAGTTTAGTCCCTAATTTTGATATGTTTGCATGTTGCCCTCAAATGGAAAGTGTACATTGCATTGCAAGGTTGTGAAGACGAAGATGGAACATTAGGATGACCTTTTTATTTTTTCTGAATAACTTTATACTGACCAAAAAGTATTCACAGACATAACTCCAGTACAAGAAACTGGTAGAAGCTGAAAGGACATGGTGGGTGGTTACTACACCATTTCTGCTCTAATTTCAATTCAACTCTTCAAACTATAATGTTGGCAAAAATGAGAAAACTGTGAAAAATACTAACCATATTGGTGGCTAGGACAAATGGTTTAAGCCAGTACTGTTTCAAGCCAGCCAGAATGTATTATCACCTAGTCATGAATTGGAGACTGAGTCAGTTCCTCAAATGAATTCTTGGTCCTTCTGAAAATGTTAATGTCTTTGGCAAGGAACATACCCTTTCAAATTTGTCATAGTTCCAGCCAGGTCTTTTTGCTTTTCAAAGTGATTTTTTTTGAGCAATATCTTTATACTGTTTTTGTTCATCCTCATGGTAAATTTCATTACTTATTGATGTAGGATGGTGAAAAATGTCCCACCCACCACCCACTGTCAGCTGGTCACTGGAGAGTGTCACTTGGATAGTGATGGATGTGATACCAGAGACTCTAGCATACAAGGGAGGTCACCAATTGGAATAGACAGGGCAAACACAGGCTATCATGTAATGACATGGACCACACTAACACCATGCAAACCACACAAATATGATAAAAATTCCCTTACCAGCTAACACTGGTATGGTTGCTTCCTTGCCTGCTGCAGAATTAACACCTGTTATACTCCTCAAACTTTTTAGCTATAAATGGCGGTCAATCACCAAGCAATCACTACTTTCTGACATCATCCAGCTAGAGATAACCCCTACTTTCTTAAGTCTTCCTCAAAGAATTCACCACAACCCAAATAATAATAATAATAATAATAATAATAATAATAATAATAATAAAACTTCATGCCAGTCTCTTCCTACTGAGATTGCATGCCATGCCAGGATAAATCAAATATATCACTTTCTAGTTGAATTTAGGTCCATTAGATAACAGTTTCCAGTGAACTTTGGGGTTTGAGCAGTGGGACAAACCTGCTATGATTTTTAAATAATTCATTATAATTTGGAACCAATGCAGGATGAATATTGTTTCCCCATAGCAATGTTGATATTCTAACCCAATACATGTAAAATATGGCCTTGTCTCGATGTAGGGTGATAATAGATGGAATTAGTTAATATAAAGTTATACTGGATTTAGTAGGTAGCTCTTGTTCCAGGATGACTAGTGTCATTTTTGGAAAGCCATGTGAAAAAAAAAAACAGGCATAGACACAAATGCAATATAAAGATGGAGACTGGAAGGGAGGATGCATACCCAAGAACACCCAAAGATGCCAGCAACCAGAAGAGGCATGGACAGATCGTCTCAGTGGGAGGTGATTCAGTCTTGCCCTGGGCGCTTCAGAATTTGAGGCCACAGATCCATAAGACAATAGATTTCTGCTCTTTTCAACCACCTATTTTAGACTATTGTGCTAGTTAACCAAAGCACCTACAAGATACAAATACAGAGTTTACATGTTTTCTAGACTTTTCTTCCAATGTTATTTTGCATTTTGCTGTGAATTGAGCTTCTGGCCTTTCACTTGATAAAAAGGTTGTATCACTGAGGTATATCATCAGCCCATTATAATTTTGTGGTTGTAATAATCAATGTTATTTCACTTTTTGATTTTTTTTAATTTAATATTTATTGTCCATAATGAGTTACATTATTTAGTATTTGATATATTTAATATATTAAAATGTACAAACAACCCCCCCAAACTCTGTGTTAGTGCCCATTAGGCATTTCACCCTCCCACATAGAGATAGATAGTGTGAACCAGAAAGAAGACTTAAAAATGTACTAATAACAATTGCAATGTGAGAGTTTCTAACTCAGCAAGTCCTTGTAAGTAGAAAGGTGTCTTAATTCTCTTAATGCTTCTATTGGTAGACCACTGTTCTCATCATATAGACCACGCAGTCAGTCCAGGATTGAAATAGGAGATTCTAAATGCCTGTGTTAAAGCTTTTCCTCTACCAAGATGCCTTTCCACACAAGAACGTGTCCTTGAGAACATCTTAACTCCTCATGGTGGACTCAAGCTGGAGTAGTCTCTTCTCCCTCTGGGTAGCTTGTCCGCCCACCTTCTGTCATCATCACCTCCTGGTCCAACACCTTTTGCCTCCTTGTTCTTCACACCTCAGAGAACGCACATACACACACACACACACACACATCCGCCCGCAGGAAGCAGTGTTTGTTCCCTGGCAAATTCCGAGTTTTGTGAAAGCCAAGCAAAAGTAAAATCCACAGGGAATCATGAGACCAAAAGTCTCAATTTGCTTTAATCGCACTTTTGATGCTTTCTGGGTCCTTTAGCAGATGGACTTGAGTTTATTTGGGGGATTGTTGAAATCCCAAAAAGATGGGTGCCATTGGGGTAGAGTTATCCACGGGGACACAGCTTAGAGCAAAACAAATGTCTTACTTCCTAGGAACTGAAAATGTCAACAGGATAAGCTTAAAAATCAATCTGCTCATCCACCGAGAGGATCAGAAAAAGTGTAAAGTGATCACAGATGCTCAGTTTTTCAAGCAGACATGGTGTGGTATGAAAGAAGGAAGAGTCCTCCTACCAACCACCCAAACTCATTCTTTCTCTACCCTGAGCAAGCCGTCATGCCTCAGGGTTAGAGTAAGGTGTAGTCCTCAAGGGAAAACAGACACTGATTTTGGAAAGAGACAAAAGCAATACAATATTAATAGCAGCAATAACATACATATGGAGTGCTTGCCATGTTGGGACTGAACTGTTGTTATAATTTTATCTTATTTAATCCTCGCAATGCTTTGCATGCACATGAGGCATTCCTCTCCCAGAGAGGGTCACAGATGGTGAACTATATAAAAGGGTGTTAGGAAAGAAAAGGCGTAGGAACGAGCTGAGAGCTTGGTATGCATCAAGCATGTATTATGATTCCCATTTCATGGATAAATCATTGAGGTCAGCCTAGACTTCAACTGCTATTTCTCCTTACTTACTACTGGCTTTATGAATTATCATAGTTGCCCAAGGGATTTCTTTCTTTCTTTCTTTCTTTCTTTCTTTCTTTCTTTCTTTCTTTCTTTCTTTCTTTCTTTCTTTCTTTCTTTCTTCCATCTTTAATTCCTTCCATTGTTTGAGAGAGAGGGAGGGGGGAGAATGGGCATGCCAGGGCCTCTTGCCACTGCAAATAAACTTACATGCATGTACCAGGTTGTGCACGTGGCTTTACGTGGGTACTGGGGAAACAATCCTGGGCCTGTATGTAGGCTTTGAAAGCAAATACCTTTAACCACTCAGAAGTCTTCCCAACCCAAGACCAGGATTTCTTTTTTTTTAAATATTTTATTTATTCATTATTTATTCTTTTTCAAGGAGAGAGAGAGAGAGAGAGAGAGAGAGAGAGAGAGAGAGAGAGAGAGAGAGAGAAAGAGAAAGAGAGAGAGAGAGAATGCACCAGGGCCACCACCTTGTTGGTCTGGCTTATGTGGGTCCTGGGGAATTGAACCCAGGGCCTTAGGCACTGGAGTCAAGTGCCTTAACCTCTGAGCCATCTCTCCAGCCCAAGACCAGGATTTCTTAACTTCAGTCTTGGTGACATTTCTGGTCAGGTAATTATTTGTGGAGGAGGATTGTTTTGTAAATTGTAGGATGCTTAGTATCATCTTTATCTTTGATTAAGTTACTTGTATTCTGTTATGGGTTAGTGCCCTTGGTATTGACAACCAAATAATGTCTCCAAACTTTTTCACATATCCCTTACAGCATAAAATCACCCCCTCACCCCTTACCATGGGAACTCTGAAGTTATTCATTTCAATGAATAGCAGAATGAGTTAAAGTGAAATGTTCCCATGATTCTGAGGAGGGTTGAAGATTATGTATATACCACACTTTCATAGGTTTAGATGTCATGTGGGCATCAGCCATATTCAACAGAAATCCCAAGCACCTCTCTGTCCATATGAAAGAAAGCAACTTTGTGTCATGAGTATTTGTTAAGCAGAATAGAGATTTTACACAAACACACACACACACACACACAATTATCAGGGCACTATATTCATCATGCGATGTAAAATAAGTACATACAATTGAAAGAGAATAATCTATAGGCTTTTGCTATGGCTTAGTAGCAGAGTGCTTGCCTGGCACACGCTAGAACAACTTTGGTTCAATTCCCACCACTGGAAAAAAATTAATTTTGGTGTTTGATAAACCTCAGTTTGATCATACGGTAGTATTTTATTTATAGTCCTATTTGAACAATCTTGGCAAATATTATTTACACTTGCCAAGCTTCAGTTTCTCCATGAATAAAAAGGAAAAAAAATTAATCTTTTTTTATAGAATGTTTAGAGGCTTTTACATGAGTATCTGGTATAAAGTGTAGCAATTGATGTAAGTGAAACCAAAATAATATTTCAACAAATGTTCCATGTATACTAAGATAAGCTTACTCATAAACAAAAACATATATAAACCTGATTCTACATAACTCCAAAGACAAAGGCTGATAGCATCATCAGATGATATAGAGTAAAACCTAACAAAATTCTGAACCAGAATTTCTGTGCTTGCAAGTAATATTATCCACATCCTTCTATGGGACACATGATTATGCTGACAGAATTCACAAGAGACATGTGTGACATTGAGAACAAAGGATAATAATGGGCTGTCATAGAGAATGTGGGAGAGAAGGCATTTGGGCTGGCTTTGAGAGTTAAAGTACAATCACATTAGATCAAGAACAAAGATGAACAAAATCATTTTACCAACACCTAAGCCACCAGGATGAAAATGTTGTTTGACTGAATAGACTGGCCAATTGCTATGCTTTCAGTGTTCAAGTGTTCAAACACTCAGTCCCCAGATGGTGGTGAGTTTTGGGGCATTTGGGGGCTCAGGAGGTGGGAGCTGGCTATGGAAGTAGGTCACTAGGAGTGAGTCTTTGAAGATTGAACTTCTAGCTTTGGCTTATGTTCTCTGGTTCCTGGGTCGTCCATATAAAGACACACCACCAGCATAGTGTGTTCCCACCAACACAGACCAAGCCACTAATGTCATTTAAAGTGCCTTTCTTGTTGAGACAAACTGAAATCTCTCTGAAACCCTGAGCCAAAATACATCTTCCTCCCTCAGGTTGCTTCTGTCAGTTACTTTGTCGTAATGATATGCAAATAACTAATCAAGTAATTTAGAAGAAGCAGTGTGTCACACATTCAGCAAGTAGGGTGGGGATTTATAGGCCACAGGAAGCACAGATAGAAAGTGATTTTTGAAGAACTACCTGTCTTGGGAAAGAAGACTTGATTCTAATAAACTCTGATACACTGAACAATATAACATTGAATAATAAAGACAAGTCCAGATTTCAGAGTTTACATTCTAGTGTGAAAGATAGATGTCTGCCAAAGAAATGAGTAAATACATCACCTGGTGAAATGTTGACAAAAACGAATGTAGTGAACTAAAATAAGCTTTTTATTATAAATGACTAATTACAAAGCCTATTTGAGGAGGTAGCATCTCAATTAAAAAATAATTTTATTTATTCGTTTGCAATCAGAGAAAGAGAGAAAACAGAGAGAATGGGTGCATCAGGGCCTCCAGCCACTGCAAAGGAACTCCAGATGCATGTGCCACTGTGCATCTGGCTTTACATACGTACTGGGGAATTGAACCCAGGTTGTTGGGCTTTGTAGGCAGGTGTCTTCACTGCCTTAACTGCTGATCCATCTCTCCAACGCAGCATCTCAATTCTGGATCTGAAGGTTGGAAAGATGTTAACCAAGCAAACAAAAAGGGAAAACAGGACATGGGAACCCCATAAGTAAAGGTCCCTGAGAAAGGAGCAGTTTTGCAAGGCTAGAGTGAGCACAGAAAGCAGAAGTGGATGGAATGGGCTGCCAGAAGAGAATGAGGTCAGAGAGACAAAACTAGATACACTGAGCAGAACCTCGCAGGCCATGATGAGGGTTTTGTATATATTCCTTTAAAAATCCATCATGTATCTTTATTGTACATGGTATAATATTTCCACAAAAGGACTTTTTCATACAAATATATAATGTGTATTGAGTACATTCCATCCCATACCACCTTACACTCTATTTTCCCCATGATTAGGTTTTGAATCTTAATTAGAATGAATGGAAAGCAGCTGGAAGGGCCTGGGGAGGGGAATTGCATGCCATAACATAGGATTTAAAAGGACTCAGCTGGTGCTTGGAGATCAGGTTTGGAAGGCAGGAAGACCAGTAAGCATCCATCATAGAACCCAGGCAGAGTATAACCACCACTTGGATTTGTGTGGTACCCACTGACTTGCTGCCAAGGAGCCCCTAACTGGAGGCCTTGCAAAGCCAGTGGATCCCAGTGGGCTTGTGACAGATTAGGTAGTCCACGGGAGACAAAGAAAGCAGACAGGAAGGATTTGGGAAAGCTTTGCCTGAGCGTCACATCTAGAGTTAAAACTAATTGACAGACCTACTGAATGGATGTGCTCAAGTATGTGTGGATCAATCAAGATTTGGGTGAAGCAGTTAAATTTAGACATTAGGGGACTGAATTGATAATAATGCAATTCTAGAAGGTTGGGCTGGAGATAGCAATTTGAGGCCTTTGTTGAAAAGATGATTGTTCAACTATTGGATTTTATGAGATTATCCATAATAAATTCATAGAAAATGATCCAGAACTGTAACAGCCTAGTATGACCTAGCATTCACAAGTCAAGAAATCAACAAAAATTAAAGAAAAAAAAACAGAGTGCGTTGATTTATATCTATAATCCCAGGATTTCTTAAACTGAGGCAAGAGAATTGCCACAAATTCAAGGACATTCTGGGCTAGGGGTATGAATCTGGCTCCAAAATTTAAAAAAAGAATTAAAGAAAAAGCAAACAAAGAAGGACTCAAAATATAGGACAATTTTAGCCTCAAAGCTAGTTGTTAATGTAGTGCAATGAATCAGCTCACTAAATGAACCCAGCGAATGAAAGCTGAGCCAGTGACTTCATTCTACATAAAAATGTGCCAACTAATACAAGGAATTGGAATGAGAAAGCCACCATTTCACAGCCCATAAGAGTAGTAATTAAGGCAAGAACCGCCAATGGGAGAATATTTGGTTTTTACTGAAAATATTATTCACTGTAAATTAAAGGTTTTGGTGTCATACATGGATCACATGTATGACCATCTGTTGCCAATCATACAGTACATGCCATTCACAGGTACACGTCTAACTTTGTAGTTCCTTCAGAACTGTTTTGAAACCTTCAAAGGTATAGAATACCAGTCACAGAAATTATATAAAGCAATTGTAAAGTCAACTAAAACATAGCTAATCAAAAACCCTACAACTTTCCATAAGTACACTCTAGTCATTATGACTGGGACATTTTACCAGTGACAACCTGATAGATAAACTTGAAGCTGTATTGTCTTCCTTTGTACCACTGGGAAATCTCTTGTGAAATGCTTTCTCTTCAAAGAACCTCCTCCCATCTCGCTTAGAAGATGCCAATCCAACTTCACCTTCCCCACTCCAGCCATATGGATATTCTAACACACTGTGAAACTCACTTGAAATATTTTGCTTAGTAAAAATTTCAGCAGAAAGCTCTCTCTCTCTCTCTCATTTCATTTTATAGTCAAGAAGGACATCTTTATTGATACATAATAAGTTCACCTTGTGTAATTTTAAAATTCTTGTCATAGTGGTCTATTAACTTCATATTGGCCTAATTATTTCAAAGAAAGATATAAGTAAAATTAACTGAATAATTCAAATAGTTGCTACTATTCATTGAGATTTTCTGAAATACAAAGAATTTGCTGGAAGTTTTATATCTCATTATTGCTCACATAATCCTATGGGTCAGGTAATTATTGACACATGAAGTGCTTATATTTAATTTAATTTAAATGAGGTGAGAATTGAGAGTGGGCTACCCCAAAACTCTTGCTTTTTACAACTAGTATCTCATTTTGTCTATCCATGCCTATACCTGACTGACATTACTTCTTTGCTTTTATTCCTCATGGCTATCAATTGAAATTTGATATGCAGAAGAAGGTATATATCATCACAGTACATTCAGCTTTTAAATAGTCTTTCAACATGAATCTGAATATTTGACAGAAAATGATTTAAAAGACCCAGTCCTGTTGAGGAGATGGTCCAGTGACCACTTACTTTTCAGAGATGCTGAGTTAATAGTGCTATACCACAGGTATGGAGATGTTGACCAATTATTTGTGGCATTTACTTGGTCTTCAGGAAACCACCTATAATTAGAAAGTAATAGTATTATATACACCATGCCAAGCACATCAGATCTTAATGCACCTTTTCAATAGAGAAAATAATAACCAGAAATATTGTTACTAAAAATGGATGGCTTAGAATCACAGTCATTTTCCCCCTTGGTAATAGTATCTCGGCTCCACAGTCACAGGATATTAACTCGTGCATTTTTAGCTTCTCTACTGGGGATAACAAAAGCTCCAAAGATTCTCTGCTTCAATTAGCAAATTTCATACTTATAAAAGGGAAATTGTTAGAAAATTGTCAACTTGCCTTTAACTCTTGGGGCAGGGAGCCAAAGTCATTTCTAGAATTTCAAAAAGAATGTGTTCCCAAGTAACATTTTCTGTAACACATATTTTCTAATATGCTACTTTTTCCATGGGAAGCATGTAATTGTCAGAAGCTATTATGATTAAAAAATAAAAGAAGAATGCATTTATAACTGGAAGAAAGAAAATATAACTGAACTGAAATGATATCATTGTTGTCATTTGTATGTTTCTGTTTATAGTTGGATAGATATGTTTCTACATGAACCTTGGCAAAATGAATCTCATGAATGAGATTTTTATACCATAACAGCCCACAAAGAAATTTTCACAAGACTTTGAGAGACAATTTTTGTTGACTGTTTTGTACATGACTGGTTCCTTTGTTTTCTCTACAGTAATTTAAATAGTGACTTGGTGATCTAAAGTATTGGTGTAACTTTCAGCAGTGACCAACACATTCATAAAAAGCCAGATGCTGCAGATCTCAAAATAAGAATATAAAACATAAAAATTCATATATTTTTTGTGATTTCACAGGTTTACATAGCATTTTTATTGGAATTATTATAATATCTTCATAGTAATCAATGGGAATGCAGTTATCTGAGGCATTTTTAAAACATATTATTCTATAAGTGAAGTGAATGATCATATACCAACTTGATTATAGATAATCAAGTTGAGTTTAACAAATATACATCATTTTATTCTGTACACTCACAGCTCTGGGCACTTGGAATTTATGAGTGAACAAGTTACAGCTCCCTGCTACTATGGAGCCTGTATTCTAGTAGGAAGAAGCAAGCAATTAAAAAATAAAACAGTGCTCATTGGATAAAGCATGTATCATGCAGGCACCAAGTGACAAGATCAGATTCCCTGTACTCATGCAAAGTGCTGGATACAGTGACACTTGCCTGTAACCCCAGTTCTGGGGAGACAGACATAAGTGGATTCCTAGGGCTCACTGACTAGCTAGTCTAGCTGAATTGGTTAGGGAACCTGTTTCAAAAAAAATCAGGTGTTCCCTGAGGAAGACACCTCAACCTCTCCCTAAACATGTATATACTCACATAAATATACCACATTTTAAAAGTATATAATAAAATATTCATAATATTTAAAAGGAATACATGTGTATACCAAAATCAAAGTATAGCTCAAATGCAGATCAGTTATGGTGTGTGGACAGTACTCACCTCATCTTAAATGTGACACTGGAGTGTACTTGGAAAAGGAAGGTAACTGAAGTCCGAGCTGTCTAGGTGGCGGGAATCCAAGTCATTCCTGGGTCAGCAAGCAGAAGCAGGGAGGGGAATATGGGCCAGCGAGGAATCCTGCAGAACGAGTGTTGTTGGAGGGAACAGAGAGAACCCAGGAAAGGAGGTAAGGGGGGGGGTTCGAGGGGTGTGAAAGGACACACATTCTTGGAGAACCTCTGTTGGAGTCACTTTTGCATTGGCCAGACAGAAAACCCCACCAAAAGCAGCTGGTGGGACATAAGGGTTCATTTTGGCTTATAGTCTGGAGAAAGCTTTCTGGTGGCAGGGAAATATCCAGCATAAAAACTGGATATCACTTCTTGTGACAACAACAACCTGCAGGTAATGTCAAGAATGGGTTCATTTCTGTCAAGGGGGAGCTGACTGTAACACCCCAAAGCCTGCCCAGAAGCCCACTTCCAGTCACACACTCCTCCAGCAAAACTCAACTGCCCAAAACATGGCCAGCTGGGACCAAGCATTCAAAACATATGAGTGTGTTTGAGGGGGGGCCTGACTCAGTCTCTCATGAGATCGCAGTTCTGTACTGTGGTGACATGAGAACTGTTGAGACATTAAACACGGAGGAGTGATGTAAGCCAACTGATATTTTTGCTTATTTGCAAGCAGAGAGACAGAAGGGAGGGAGAGAGAGAGAGAGAGAGAGAGAGAGAGAGAGAGAGAGAGAGAGAGAGAGAGAGAGAGAGAGAGAAAAGAAAAGAAAAGAAAGAGAGAGAAAGAAGAAAGAAAGAAAGAAAGAAAGAAAGAAAGAAAGAAAGAAAGAAAGAAAGAAAGAAAGAAGAAAGAAAGAAAGAAAGAAGAAAGAAAGAAGGAAAGAAAGAAAGAAAAAAGAAAGAAAGAAAGAAAGAAAGAAAGAAAGAAAGAAAGAAAGAAAGAAAGAAAGAAAGAAAGAAAGAAAGAAAGAAAGAAAGAAAGAAAATGGTTGTGCCAGGACCTCCAGCTGCTGCAAACTCCAGATGCATGTGCCCCAGGGGAATCAAACCTGCATTGTTAGGCTTTGCAGATCAGCACCTTAACCACTGAGCATTCTCTCAGTCCCCAGCTTACATTTTAAGAGGGTCATGGTGGGTCTTGTGTGGAACATGAGCAATGGAAACTTAGTGGCGAGTCAGGTGGTGGTCGGCTGCTCTTTCATGGATACTCAGCAGACAGGAGAGATGCGCTGGTGAGTTCCTCCTCCCTATGAGAGAAGGTTGAAGGACGTCAGAACTCTGTGAAAACCAGATGTATACATGGAATACTTTCACAGATACAATGTAACAGTAAAGTAGGAAGCAGCACACGCTTTCACAGGATGCGTGCATGTCGTGGAGTAACTAATGCTCCCCGGCCAAGTGACTGGGCCAATAATATTGCCCCTTGGAGCCTCATTTTCTCTCCATATAAAACAATCGGTTTGGATCAATTGATCTCTTTCTCTTTTAAATGTTCTTCAATGTGTGGTCTAAATTAATTCAGCTAACAGATATTTATTGATTGTAGCCTGTGAGTAACACATGGAGCTTACGGGGTTTTTATTAAAAAATCTATACAAGTAATGGATATTTCAAGAAGAAGGGCATTTACTATAGACATTTTCATGCAGAAGGTAAACCCATCAAAATGATTTTACCAGATTCTCAGACCATGATATGGTTATAGAAAAATAACATTTTAGAATGTAAGCGAGTTTTTTTTTTCAGTGTAATTCTGTGATCTCAACACAATCTTACTTTGGCATTGTGCATCATAGACCAGATTTAATTTTATATTCATACCCCAAATCATGAAAATTGCAATTAAAATACAGTGTGCTTCTTTTTTACATATTAAGTTTGATTATTTAATGAAAAATATCCATACTTAACACTTTGGAATTGTGCATCATAGAATTCAGATTTAATTTTATCTCCATACTAAAATCATGAAAAATTGATTAAAATTAAACTACAGTGTGCTCATTTTTTATGTCTTAATAGCTTGAATATTTAATGAAAAATATCTATAGTTATTAGCTACTAATCTATGAAAATTATATAATTAGAAATTGTTTTTAATTTTGTTTGAAAAGATACTCATTACTTCTAGATTTAACATATATGTGTATAAAGTATTTATCATTACTATAAAGCTATGTAAACATGTTATTTTTAAATAAAAATTCAATTGGTAAAGTATCCTACTGGATACCAACAATAATGTTTATTTGTTCCCAAAGTGACCATGATTCACTTTCAGCTCCATTTTGGTTAGTGTTGCAGTCAGCTTTCTAGTTGCTGCGCAGAAAGAACCCAAGCAAAGGCGGCTTGTGGAGGAATGGGTTTATTTGGCTTACGGACTCGAGGGGAGACTCCATTCTGGCAGGGAAAACGATGGCATGAGCAGAGGGCTGGACATCACCTCTGCCACAGCACTGCAAACAGCGGCAGGAAGGTGTGCCAAACACTGGCA